>JAILXH010148673.1:7092-19280 GCA_023558415.1 Piaractus mesopotamicus
GTGTATTATTGAATATACAGGCTATAGAAACAGGTAGCTGAGGAATTTTCTTACATCTCATGCATTGCTAACACTGTTTGGCTCATTTTAAACAAAATCTAAAAGGTTACTGTTTTGGAGGGCAGCAGTAAGTGAAATAAGGACAGTCCTCCTGTTCAAGAAAGACCTCCATTCAAGTGTCTTCATTCCAAAGAAAGACGATGGGAAGCTGAGAGACAAAAGACAGTGGCGGCAGACTTTGTGACTGCGGTGTATGACCAAAGGCTACTGATAGCGGGGCTGTCCTACGGCTAGCTATACAAGTATTGTTTTGGTTGTAGGATTACACAAGGGCGGTCTCTGCACTAGGCAAAGGTAGGAAGCTGCCTAGGGCCCCATGAGCCAAGTGCCCCATGAAAATAAAAAGCTGATGTATTGAACGCGCTGATATGAAATAAAATATAGTAAAATATATTAACATTAAAAAAAATCTAATCTAAATCTAATAGAAATCTAATAAAGTTATGGAAGTATACTCAGAAAAAGTATTCTATTCTTACTAGTTACTTTTCTCAAAATCTAATGGGACAATATTACTTATTACTTCCTGGAAAAAGTAAGCTCATTACTTCTACATCACTCTGTTCCAAATTATCTCTCTATATTGGCAGATAATTTTGCTTGTTTGAAGAAATATACTTGAAACAAGCAAAATTATCTGCCAATACAGTGAGACAAATTCACATAATAAAATTATTTAAAAATGTCTAGAAGTAAGTTAAATAATGTGATATAATAGTTACAACAAATGAGAAATATTAGATATAATGACATTTCACTTGCCAAGATATAAGTATATAGCCATCAGGATCTTTACTAGCTGATCTTTACTTCCTTTTTTAAAGGAAGAGTGTCTGTTCAGGCAGTGGTGGAAAAGTCCAGGTTTTCTTAGTTGTCTTTGGTTTTCTTTTGAATTGACTATTTCTGGTGCATTTTCATACTTTCATACACCTTCACATATATTCACAGACATTTCTGCATTCACAGATTGTAATGATCCAATAAATGCTTGGATATAGAGCATTTCAAGCTTTATTGTTTGTTCTAAGCTTGACTTCACATAACACTGAGTGTCTCCTTTAATGAGAGAAAGTACATATTTAACATTTAAAAACACATTTTACTAGTACTCTATTGTCCTGGCCCCTGCTTGCCTCTCCGTGTTCTCCTCACACCTCTCCACTTTCTCCACTCTTTTTGTTAAAGCTGAAAGAACAAAACACTTCAAATCTTCATGCTGCTAACAAAAGAACTCTGGAATCTCTGTTACAAATAAATCTTAGTCTCTGTCCAGTCTAGGCATTTTCATTACAGACCTCGCATAATCAGTAATGCTCTGATTTTACACATATCAGAAATTTGCACATACAAAACAGAAACTTAAATCTCAGTCTGTACACCTATTTGTTAAACGTTCTATGGAGAGCAGGAAAGTTTACTGAACAAAAACTGGTTCACTGAATATTAAAAAAAAAAAATAAAACACCACTGAATTGGTTTATAAGAGGTAGGCAAGTTAAATGCAGAGAACCATGTAAAAACTTTCCTTAAATGTTAACGCTAACTTCACTGAAACTACCTTTAACAGGCTACTTGACACCTGGGTTGGGCAAAATACTTTGAAAAAGTAGAGATGGCTGAATATTGGACACTCTTCCCTCAATGTATCAGAATACATTTAGAATAAATTTAGAATACACCTTGGTAAGACACATTAGATCTTTTTCTGATCCTTTTACTGGTTGGCAGTTTTCTTCATGTACTTCTGTTAATATGTTTCATGGAAAACGTGCTTCTCATTCAAATGAAGTCCTAAAATTCTTAACTTTCTTTCTTTTCTCTGTCATTGCCTGCTCCCACAGTCCCCCGAGCAGGAGTACAGAACAGCACAAGGAGATTATTAGCTTGAGCATCCCTCAAAAGAGCTCAGCAACACTGAGATTAATAATTGATCATCTCATTGATTTATCAGTCTACTCAGGCTTTAGCAGAGCTCAGTAACATTGAGATTAATAATTGATCATCTCACTGATGTATCAGTCTACTCAGGCTTTAGCAGAGCTCAGTAACACTGAGATTAATGACTGATCATCACATTGATTTATCAGTCTACTCAGGCTTTAGCAGAGCTCAGTAACATTGAGATTAATAATTGATCATCTCATTGATTTATCAGTCTACTCAGGCTTTAGCAGAGCTCAGTAACACTGAGATTAATAAGTGATCATCACATTGATTTATCAGTCTACTCAGGCTTTAGCAGAGCTCAGTAACACTGAGATTAATAAGTGATCATCACATTGATTTATCAGTCTACTCAGGCTTTAGCAGAAGCTACAGTGTTTGTAAAGACGGCTTTAGTTCCTCTTTAGAGTGTGACTAATTAGCATGTTTGCTACACGCCGTGCACTGATTCTGAATAAAGTCAAACAAGCACTGACGGTGTTACTTTTGAAGAGGGTACGCGTTTCGTATTTAGTGGGTTGGTATTCTAAAAGTATTCTCCTAAAAATGTAAAAAGTAAAAGTATTCTGAATACTACCATTACAAAATGTAACTGACTGAACACAGATAATCAATAGGCTATGTATGTATTTCCAATACTTTTATTCTGTTCCATCCCAACCCTGCCTGGCACACAGGGATACAAACAAGCTTTTCATCAAGGTCGACTACAAGGGTCCAGCAAAACGGCAAACACTTCTCAACCTGCTACTGCAACAGAAATAATAAAACACCTTGTTCATCTGTAAAGTGATGCACTGAGCTAGAAATGTCAAAATGGCTGAGTTTAGCAGGCTGGCTAGTCAGTCATTAGCTGGCGTTTGGGTCGCACTGGCTAACATGCTAATTTCTCGTGGGCACTGTAAAATGAGCTCACTGACAGGAATTTTCCCAGAATAAACACATGAATCGTCAAATAACATTAATTACAGAGGTAACACTATATGTCAAACGGATTGTGTCAACGTTTGGGGATATGGGAAAGACAAAAAAAAAAAAAAACACCTTTTTTTCCGCCTTCACCCTACCTCACAAACACACAGAGGGGCTGCTGCTACGACTGGGAGTCGATCCCAAAAAGAACCGATTCCTCGATTCCAGGCATTCAGGAATCGAGAGTCGACTCCAAAGCTTCGGACTGGACTCCACAGTTTGCTGATCGGGTTGGCTCACAGTGCACAGACAGAGTGTCGCTGTCACGGTCTAGACAGACTGTCTGAAAAATTCAGCCTTTCATAACACAATCATCGATAATCCTGGGCTGCACGAAACAAGCTCTGAACCCTTGGGGTCTGAGTAAGATAGGCAGCTTCACTTAACCAAACATTCAGGCACTGGCTTAATTGGTATTAGGCCGGGGGGCGGGGTTAACATCTAGTTAAAGGGGAACTACACCGATTTTTTTTTTTTAAAATCTCCATAATTAAATGGTTGAGATGTAAATAAAGTCATTTAGAATGGTTTGGCGTGAAAGTGTGCTCAGTTCTTGAGAAACGTACAGAGTCAGAATTGTTTACAGTGGTGGTGACAGGAACCAGACATCTTTAGAGTTTGACATCTGTGAAAGCTCCTTCACAGAAAGTTATTACATGAAATGGTTAGGCATATGCTGCCTGATGTCTGAGACATTGTTTAATGATATTTTTGTGATTTCTTTTTTTTTTTTTTGCTTAAAATGTATTTTAATCCATTTATTTCAATCCATTCATAATGGAGGGGTACATGCAGGGTGTTATAAGGCAAACTTCTTTTTTTTTCAGATTTATGACTATTTTACCATCATCAACATTATATGTATATGTAAACAATATTTGTGTTGTAGACATTGCAACCCCTGGTTCTTATCACCACCACCGTAAAGAAATCAGAGGCTGTAAGTTTCTCTACAATGAACAGTTTCATGTAAGGACGGAACTATTCAGACTGTTGAAAAATTAGTGGAATTCCCCTTTAAGCCGATCCAGGCTCTTCTTACCAAGACCTGTGGGTATGCACTTTAAACAGGGCTGAGCTCACATTGGCTCAAACGTTTGTTGGAAAAGCTGGACACGGAGTGAACTCAAGCTGAATATTTCACAGCAGAAGACCAAGCAATGATTAAATCATCCATTGAAAATTTTGAAGCAAAAAAAAGGCAATACAGTTGCTGCTGTTAAGGCGCATGAAGGGGCTTGGCAAAAAAATGCCTATGTGTAGATAACTTAAACGTTCATAACTTTAAGGTTCTATGGCTGATTGCTTTTTTGTGCAGTGTGCTCTAAAATTTCTTACAGCTTGCAGGAAAAAGAATGAAAAGAGAAGAACTGGCGGTGGCCCTCGACCCCATGAACACACTGTAGCAGAAGAAAAGACCTTATGCAACAACCAGGGCCATCCTTTAACAGAGGGCCTACCTGGGGGGACCTCTTCTGACCCTGGAGGCTCCAGCAGCTGCAAGCCTTTGGAAGAAGGTTAGTATATGCGGGCTAACATGTGGGTGATACCATCAATAGTGTAATGTGCATTATAATTTCCTCTTGGTTCACAGTTGAGGGCCACACCATAAGACTACTGGAGCCAGGCAGCATTACACAAGGTAACTACTGTGTACTGACCCAGCAAACACACAAAATTGTCACAACGTTGTCTGCTTTCTTACAGCCTGGCTATAGCGTTGTCAAAAGATGGTGCTGTTTATGTTGTCTGAACAAGGTTTTCACAACGTTGTCACAAACTCATTATTACATAATGTTGCTGTGCAGAATTATGACTACCGGTTGGCAACTTAGCAAGATTCCATGGAGTTCTTTTCACAATAAGATGGAACTTATGAGGATTCTCCGAGGTTGTGGCATCCTTCTGAGGAATTACATTTCAGCGTTATGGGCACCAAAACTAGTTGTCACAACGTTGTCACAACATTGCTGGGGAGCTACAGTGACTCATAAGTATGCATTGCAGTGAACATAGCCAAATTTGTACAGAATAAAATTTTCCAAATTATTTGGTGACCAGGATGATCCTGCTGCTGCTGCTGGCGATGATGATGGCCACGATGAGGCCTTGTCCACAGGTAGACAGGTATTTTTTTAAAACATAGCCTTTTAGCTTTTATGTGTTTTGGCCTTTTGTCCACATACAAACTGCATTTTAGGTGACCAAAAATTGACCTTTTGCAGAACTCCTTCCAGGGTGAAGATATTCCAAAACTCTGTTTTCAGTGTTGTGGTGTAGACAGGGAAAGCTGGGTTTTTAGCTTGAAACATCAAGAATATATGCCGTTATCCCCTTTGCTTACATGATTCTGTGCAATAGCAGACTCAGCCAAAATAGTGCTGGTTTCAACATTGCTAACAGGACTTGTTATATTTTTACACATAAATGTACAGTGACTCTTACACCATATTGAAGAACAGAGGAGTCAGAATGCACTACGGAGGTCTCTGCTATATCCAGCACTCGGTGACAGTTTTTTCCAGCACTTGGTGAGAGTTTCTTTTTTTTTTGTCAAGGACATTGCTGTTTTTTTGTTTTTTTTTAACAGTGTTTGTGTGGGTGGGATTTTTTAAAAAAAACCAAAGAGGAAAACCCCTGTTTTGAAAAAAATACTTGTGTATGTGTGAACTAGGCCCGAGAGGCCTTCAGAGGTAAAATGGTCTACCACAAATTCTAATGTGTACAACCAAAACACAGTGGTACTGTGTCACAGTTTAACTGTTTTACTCACAAAGCCTCTCCTGGATTATACATTTATGCAGTTTTTATCTTATAGGTAAAATCCATAAGTGGGTAGCTGAGATGTAAACAGAGTCAGAGTGGTTTAATGTGGTGTTAAGATGCAAATATGCTCCCGAGTCTTGATACTTTAGAAAGAAACAATTTTTTTTGTATGAAACATTTTCCCTGCTGTTTACTAAATAATACATGATTTTTTTTTTTGTTTACTACGAAACATGTAATATTCAGTGCCCAGTACACTGGACATTTGGACTTAGTTGCTTTAAAAAAAAAATGCCAGCAAGAATAGCGGCTATCGTCATAGCGGCTAATGGGGATCCTAAAAAGAAACAAATAAACAAATAAACACAAAAATGTTACCGAACTCTTGAAACTACCTTTTCTTCTGCATGAATGGCTCCTAAAATATTACATCATTTCCATAGCAATTTTAATACCATAATATTAAACAAAGAACTTTTTAAAACAATGCATATACACTGATATATATTACTATATCTACAATGAACAAATGTTTAAAACATTTGAGTTCACTGATGTAAATATGTCAGAAAACATTTCCATAATGATAATCAATATGTTCATTTTTAAGATCTTGCAGATTTATTGTGCATAATACCAATGTCCAGTATACTGGACAGTGAAATCCAATGAAATTAAATAAATAAAATAAAATAAAATTCTATCTGCCATGTTTATTTTTCTTTAAGACCAGATAAAAAAGAAAACATTCTACTAAATGTTAAAACAATACAAAAAATGAGTTCTCAAGAAACACATAAAAGTGAGTTTGGTGATGCACCTGCTTCTAAAATACCTGGGGAAAAATGTCCAGTATACTGGACATTTGGAAAGAGTAGAATAGAGCCATTTTATATTCTAACCAAAATGACCACTCAACCTACACGTGCCTTCTAAATTTTTTATATGCAATGTTGACAATATATATAGCCATTTAGTAAGTCTTAATATGAGAGTTTCCCATAATTATGACACAGTATCTCATAATTACAATGTAGCATCTCATAATTATGACTTGGCATCTCATAATTATGATGTACTTTCTTATAATTATGACTTAGCATCTCATAATTAATGATCATAATTAGATGACACAAAGTCATAATTATATGGCTTTTTTTTTCTTTTTATCCATTATGAATGGATTTTTAAAAGATACTTTTTTAGACAAAATCTTTATTTCAAAACTACAGTAAAACATTTTATCCGCTCTCAGGCAGCATATTTCATGTAGTAACTTGCGAGGGAGCTTTAAGAGGCTTTTAACTCTAGACGTCTGGTTGCTATCACCACCACTGGAACAAAATCTAAGTCGTCAGTTTCCTCTACTATGCAGCATTTCACATCAAACCACTCTGAATGACTTTATTTATATCCGTACCATTTAATTAGGGAGGAAATCTAAAAATAGGTGGAACTCTCCTTTAACCGAAGTGACAATCTGGCAACCCTCGACGTCAGCTGTGCGATGGGCTTCCAGCACTCCTGACACTGACACTGCCGCTGGGTTGGGCTGCGCTCCGGCAGCTCTAACAGAAAAAGAAGACTTTAAGAAACCTTAACATTTGACTGTTAGTGCGGAATCCTTCCCACCATGGATTCCTACCAGCGCTTCAGTGACGAGAACTACAAAAACTGGCTGAAAACCGCGGAGACTCTCTACATACTGAGGAACAACATTCGCCATTTCGTCGAAAAGGAAACCGAAACTTACCACAGCTCTCTTCGGGAAACGCTGAAGGGGGAGATCTGTGTAAAAAAATGCAAGAAGGTAAACCGTAAAGAAAAAGCGAGCGGTTTCACATTTTTTGAACAGTGTTTGTCATCAAGCCTGTACATGTTAGCTTGTTAGCACAGCCAGTTTTAGCCCTGCATTCATTCACCTTCATAACAACGACTGAGACTTTACAGCTACAGGTCATTATAACTCATTATAAGGGTTCTTTAGCAAAGAAAATGGTTCTATATAGAGCCGTTTCCTGCTTAAGTGGTTCTTTGCATGGTGAAATGGTTCTTCAGACTGATGGAGGAAGTGTTGTGGTTCTCTGTAGCACCAAAAATGATTCTTCCATTGTTTCAAGCTTGATGTAACAACAGCAGAACCCTTTTTGGTGCTATCTAGGACCTTTATCATAAAGGTTCTATATAGAACCATATACATTCTCCATCTGAAGAACCATTTCACCATGAAATGGCTGTATATAGAACTCATTGATCTAAATACAGCAAATTCCTTGCTAAAAAAAACTCTTGAAGAACCATCTAAGTGTATGTATCTATATGGCATAGATAGTTGTATGGTGCTATCAGAGGATATCTGTGTGGATTTAGTATGATGATACAGCTAAAGTAGCCTTACACCAAGTAAATAGAAGTAAAAGTGGCTACCAAACCACCTGAGTGTGAGTAAAGGTATAACTTTAGGAGGTATCAGCTCAAAACACTGCTCAAGTACTGAGTTTGTAGAACAGCAGTGGAACGTATACACCCAGATTCCATCAGTACGGGATGTGAGGTTTGGGATGCTTGTGGTCTACAATATGTTGCTGAAGTCTGAACTTGAGAGTTGTGAGCAACAACAAAGCAAACCATGTGCTGAAACAGCCAAACTGAGTAAAAGGTGGCTATATTTGAGTGGATGTAAATGTATTGTAGCGTCACCTTAAAGAGACACAGCTTTTGCACAAGTCATAGTGTTTTTTTAACCGGCTGCTGTCGGCCACAGCCACATCGTACATTAGCAGGATTGTCTCTTAACTGCTTGCTCTAAGCCTCAGCTCTGGACTCAGATCTGCACTTTCTCGGCTCCCAGATCCGACTGACTCACAGTTTTTCCTATTCTACAGCACACATCCCCCAAAGGCGAACTAGCCTTACCTTTACAATAAGACAATAACCTAACCTACAGAATAACCTACTGAATAAATGAAGAAGAATCAGTAACCCAGAATTAAAATGCACACATTTTATGAACACAGTATTATAACTACCTCCCTCTGACTTTAATAAACTCATAATTAGTCATGACTAATTTATAGATCTGTTGTGTGTTGGAAATGTTGCTGTCCACAGTCACCTTTTTGTGAGAAGTGTGAACGGTGGAAAAAAGAGATCTTGCAGAGTCGTCTTCAAAAGGGTGCTTCGGTACACTGGAACAACTTCGAGCCACATCGCTGGCCTACAGAAAAATGGGAAGTGGCCAAGGTGAGCTATGGGCAGCACCACTTCATTCTCATTCTGTCATTATTATTTGTGTTTGTTCTTTGACACTTTTCTTTTGCTTAGTGAACAAAGTAAACTCAATGATCCCATTCTGGATTCGGCACAGTTTACTTTGTATTGACTTCACTTTATTTGTATTATGACCTTAGGTGTATATGCCAGGTGGACAAAGTGGGCATCGCTGTATTGAACAGTTTGACATTGCCGCTATTCTGAACTTCATGGCTCACTGCAGTCATTTTAAAAAGTTTCATAAAGGCCAGCTGCTGAACAAGGTAAACCTAGTGAACACCTTTAAATCCTTCTAAAGAAAATCCACTTATATACAGTGTTGACAAAGCCATTCCGAGTGGTTTGATGTGAAATGCACCATTCAAGAGAATCTGAATCAGAATTGTTCACTACGGTCAAGATGTCCAAGGTGTTAAAAGCTACAAATTTCTGTGGGGAAACAAATGTTTATCAAGCCACGCGTACTAGCTTGACAACAGTAGCACGACGTCGGTAGCTCTGCATGCCGGACTCATTGAAGTTTGTGATTCGGCACAGTTTGCGAGGCTCTTGCAGTTTGAGGCAACAATGTTGGTCTTAACTCTGCTTTCCTGCACCACTCACTGCTGTTCAGACAGACCTAGCAACCAGCACCCAGTTGCCAGATTGGGCAAGTTCCCACATTTTAGCATTTTGGTGTAACTTTCCATGAAAAGATCGTCAGTGGTGTTTTTTTCATTACCTTTAAGTATTTCAGTCAAGCTTTATCAAAAAGCAAAAAAATAAAGGAAAAAAAATAGTTGAACCCCTGCTATATTTGCGTCATAGACATCACAAAACCTGGGATCTGTCACCACTATTGTAAAGAAATCTGAGTCAGCAGGTTTCTCTAGAACACCTCAAACTACTCTGTATAACTTTGTTTGTCAGCCACTGAATTATGCAGAAGAGCTTGTGTATGTATTTTAAAAATATGTATGTGTATGTATTTTAAAAGTCTAATGCATCATATTCTTTTTTCTGATTCATGTTAAGCTGTCTTATTTCATATACCTCGATGATAAAGGTAAATTATAATGGGGATTCATGATAACGTGGCTCTATGAAGCTTATGTTCCTTGTGTTTTTTTTTTCTGTGGCATGAAGGTCATCAACTTGAGGAATACAGTGATGCATTCCCCTGAGTTTAGGCTCAACAAGGAAAAGATGAACGATGGCAGAAATAATGTTCTGAAGCTGGCAGAGCTTCTAGAGTCTTGCATACCTGAACTGCATGAGACCATATCAGAGGAGATAAAGCAGGTACATAGAATTATAGAGAGAAAGAGATTTATTTTCTGAAGACCGCTAACATGTTTATATACTCCAGATTATGGCATGTCTAGTATCTTAACATACTGCATAATGGTGCAGCTGAAGTTTGTAAAACTGTTTACATTTTGTGTTGTATAGTTTGATACAGTTTTGGAAAATTATCCTGGTCAAGTTTCCCAAGTGGATTCCAAGACAGAAAACCTGAAGCTGCTGGACAGAGAACAGCAGGCCCTGAAGGAGAAGATTGAATTCCTCGCCCAGCGTTATGAAGCAGACCAACAAATAGAAATTAAAGTAAGACAAAAGTCCCTGTTTCATTGAAAGTTGGCATACTTAACAGTAGATTTTCGTGCCAACACATATTTGTGAAGAACCATAGAATGGCATTGTAGGAATATGTTCTTTTTTTCCAAGTCTTTTACGTATTTTAACATTTCTAAAAGCAAACTGAATAAATATCAGACTTTAGAATAACCATTATTCATGTAATAAGTTTTACATGACTTATTTTATTGGTTATTGTAGAGTAACTATTGACTGGTTATTGTAAAGTAACTACTGATTGCAGCTTTGATCCTGTAAGCAAACATAATTATGCTGTCAAAAATCATTTGCATGGCGTGTTCAGGAAGAACTGCAGGGTATGAAGAATTTCCTGGACCAAAACAAAGATCTCCTGGAGAGCTTGAGGCCTCAGGTGAACCGGCTAAATGAGATACAGGAGACAGTGGAGAAGCATGAGTTCCAGATTGACAATCTGAGTAACAGGGTTGAAAATCTGGAGAAGGTTACGCATGGTAGGTGAAAAAAATCAATACATAAAGTAGAAATAAGGCTCGACGCTACACAGACACATGCAAATTGTAAAGGATAGATGATATCATGATAGATTTCTGTTCGATCAGAGTTTTTTTTTTTTTCAATTCATCTTAATTCCAGCCAATCATAACTTCAGTTTAATCCCAACCAATAAATTTAGTGTTTATGGTGTTAACACTTATGGTACAGTACTAACAAATGCTGAGAAGACAGGAAGGCTTCTTAGAATTTAGACGACTGGTAACACTTTTTCAGTAACCCAGGAGAATCTGATAGACGCCACAAATAGAAACAGTTTGTTTGTATTTAGGCTCTTATATTCAGCTGATTGTGATCTACAGACCCAATGTTCAGTGATGATCCACTCAAGTTTAAGAACCATCTGATCGAACAGGCTCGAAAAATGAAATGGCTAGAACCTTTATTTACAGAAGAACTTGAAGCCAGTGGTAAGAATTCAGTTACTTCCATTATATATAATCTATATTTATTGCAAGGACTAAGGTGTTTGTATACATTTAAAGGTGTTTTAATTAATAATTAAAACACATTTTAATAATTAAGTAAAGAGTTAAACCAGTAAATAATTAAGATGCCAGTGAATATTTAAAACACCTTTAATAATGAATAATTAAAACACCTTTTAATGATTATTTCTGATGTAGTATAAAATCTGATCATAACTTCAGTGTACAGTGAGGGGGAAACAAGTATTTAGACACTTTCATTTCTGTTATTTAATATAATTGTAGTGCATATGTTCACTTTCAATTTACATATTATATTGAATTTACACATTATAATGTCTTTCGACTTTGTACTTTTTGTGTATTCATAAGCATAAACAAAGATATGTTTAAAAACAAAACATTACACACTGTGTATATAGTACTGCACAAAACTGTTAGTCACCTGAGAAATATTGTATTTCGAAAGCTATTTATTTGAGCAATAAGTATTTATTTGCTCAGAAATACACAAATATTAGAATAAATACAAACAATATTAAGGACTGATTGTATTTGCCCTGTAACCATTTTATACATACATATATATATATA
>JAILXH010148677.1:7125-19952 GCA_023558415.1 Piaractus mesopotamicus
TTTTATTAATGCATTCCAGTCACTTGTATGTATGACTCAGTTCTGTACAAAAGCAGGAGGCCATCCTTTTTAATTCAAATTCCAGTCAAATGGTCATTCAGTACAGGTCTTGCATTTTTCAGGAGGTATTCCTGAGGACATTAGATATTAGTTGAAAGGGAAGATCAAAGGAAAATAAGTGAAAAACTGGAGTTTCCAAAACTGTAGTTATTAACAACTATGCAAGCTATGCAAACCATCAAATAAACAGGTCATAAAGCGTTCGTCTTTGAGAAAGAGGAGAAAATCAAGCTCCACTCTTGCTTCAGGTCTGAAAAAATCCACGTGTATCATGTGTATGTGTATCTGTCCTGTGAGAAGACAACTCAACACTATGAGTCTGAAAGGATGTGCAGCTGTCAAGAAGCTGTTACTGAAAAAAGGAAACTTGCAAATCAAACAAAGAAGCTGCTGATGCTCTCAAAACAGTCCGGTCCTCAACATCACTGAATGTGTGTGGGATTATTTGGATCGTGAGAAGCAGAAAATGCAACCAACTTCTAAGACTGAACTTTGGAGACGTGGAAAAATATCAAAAGTTTGACATTATATTTACATTATATTTAGTTGTTGAGGTTTCTGTGTAGTTTCCTGTTAAATATGAGTTTTCTGATGGTGAAAAAGGAATAGCTTGTATTTAATGGCCTTTTTGACTGGATATTAAATAAATGAAGGTTGGTCTCTGACTTTTGCAAAGTATTGTTTGTGTGTGTATGTGTGTATACACATGCTATCTATGTCATTGCTGTCATATCTTAATCTCTGAAATGGTAATCAAGCAAGCTCATGTAAATAAAATATAATTTCAACAAATGGAACATTTCTATTGGTCCATTCATCATTAAGTGTTCTCACAATGTAAAGGGCAGCTGGTGTTTGAAAGAATAAAAACAAAAATTATTGAGTTTTGTTGTACTGACTTGACAGCAGTGTACATGACAGGGTATCGACAGAGTCAGCGTGTGTTGTAGCATGTTGACTTTAAGTTGCTGGGCAGTACTTTACAATAATGACACTGTAGCCTTGCAGTTAATATGATCAAAATATCTTATCACACATGAAAGTGTTGAAAATATTGATCTTCCATTTCTGTCTCTCTACCTCTCTCTTCATCCAGACCCAGAAGTAGAAGAAAGTCCCACTGAAAAGGGTGTGTCCTTCACCACAGAAGAGCCCCTCCCACTTTCAACAACACAGGCCACTGGACCCGCCCCCTCTGCCCCACCGGCTGCAGAACCCAGCAGCACCCCTCCACCAGAAACTGAGAGAGAGAGTGGGGTGGAGTGGGAGAGAGAAATTGAGAAGGATAGGGAACTGGAGATGGAGCTGGAGAGAAAGAGAGAGCAGGAGGAAATGAAGAGAGCAGAGGAAATGGAGAGGGAGCGGGAAAAAGAGCAAGAAAGAGAGAGAGAGAAGGAAAGAGAGAGAGAGCGAGAGAGGGAGAGAGAAAGAGAGAGGGAAAGAGAGCGAGAAAGGGAAAGAGAGAGGGAGAGAGAGCGAGAAAGGGAGAGAGAACGTGAAAGAGAGCGAGAGAGGGAGAGAGAACGAGAAAGAGAAAGAGAAAGGGAGAGAGAACGTGAAAGAGAGAGAGAAAGAGAGAGAGTAAGGACAAGGACTACGATTGAGCCCTGGTACCCTACAGTTCCCGTGGTGATTACAGACTCTCCTGTAACACTGGGTGACACAGAGGACCTGAGCACTGCAGAAGAAGAGGAGGACCTCTTCATCACCACGGAAACATCACCTCCATATGATCCATTCAGCACTGAGGAAACCTTAACAGATGACATCACAACAACTGAGGTTCTTCCCACCACTGTTGCCTCCACCACAGCTCAGCCCACCAGGAGTCCAACCACGCCCAGCGCTGCCCCTGTGCGGCCACGGAAACCGCAGACCACACCCAGCAGAGCCAGACCCACTGAAAACAGCGCACGTCCAGTACTTACCTCTACAGTACAGGTAACACCCAACACCAAGGACTGAGTTTGTTGCATGTGGGGTTCTGCAAGGCTGCATACTTGGCCCAACAGAGTTCAGAGAAACCACTGTTCTGCTGTTCCATGGAAAAACATATATTAATAAAAAAAACATTGAACTACTACATTAACCACAGGTTTGCTGTAAAGAGTCTAAAAGCTTGAAATTATTTAAATTTAAATTTGTATTTTTGTAAACAGTGTATAAAAAGCCAACAGTATTTACTCTCACAGTTGCCTTGCAACCCCCTTAAAAGTCATCAGATTTTTCTGGATTACAAATGACACTGATATTTTGTGCTCTGTCTTATCTTATTTAAATAGAGCGACTCTCAAAATGAATCAACTTAAAGTGATACTGGTTTTGTAGAGGAAATACTCTGTGATAAAAATTACTAACTGGAAAATGCAGTTTGCATAGGTTTTCAGCTTGTGTACTATGGAAGCGCCAGGTTTACACAGATGAAAGATATTGCCCTAACGAGGATACAGTTGGCCTCTGCCTGTGAATCATTAAACAAGTTAATCTTCTCTAGGTAAAAGACCCCCTTAATTTAAGCATGCACTGCCTAGATAAGGCCATCCCTCAAAACACAGCATCAGAGAAAGAAGGTGACTTGTGAGGGAAGCCACAGAGAGGCCAATAATCACTTTGAAGGAGCTGCAGAGTTCAGTTGCTGAGACTGGAGTAAAGGTACACCAGTCAACAATATCAAGAGCTTTGCACCCAATTGGCCTATATGCTAGGGTGGCAAAAAAGAAGCCATTACTGAAGAAAAAACACATCCAAGCATGTCTGGAGTTTGCCAGAAAGCATCAGAGTGATCCAGCTAAATAAGATATGGTGGGAAAAGGTTTTGTGGTCCAATGAGACAAATATGGAGCTTATTAGCCTAAATTCAAAATGTTATGTGGCGCAAACCTAACACTGTCCTTTGCTAACAAACACCATCCCAAAAGTGAAGTATGTTGGTGGCAGCATCATATTGTGGGGAAGCTTTTCCTCTGCAGGGACTGGACATCCTGTTAAAAGTGAAGAATGGATAGATGGTGCAAAATACAGTGAGATACTGCAAGACAAACTGCTTCAATCCGCTGAAGACCTAAACTTCACCTTTGAATGATCCCAGGCACATGGCCAAAGCAACACAGGAGTCACTGAAGAACAAAAAGATGAATCCAAACGAGAATCTATGTCACTATTTGGAAAAACTGTCATCCACAAGCATCATCCAACCTGGACAAAATTTGCCAGGAAGAAAGCTGGTAGAAACTCACCCCAACAGTCTTCACACTGCTGTTCTTGCAGCAAAAGGTGGTTTTACCAAGTACTAGTCTGAAGGGGTTGAATATTTATGCAAACAGCATAATCAGTTTTTCATTTGCTGATAAATAATGAATTTTGACTCTGAAAAAAAATCAAAGTTCATGCTTATTGGTTTTCATTAAAAATACTGCTGGAAACAGTCTGTGCAAATGTTATTTGTAATCCAGATGAATCTGATGACTTTTAGGATTTTTTTGCAAGGCACTGCAAAAAGTGCCGTATTAATGGAAATTCAAAATATACAGCAAATTTGTCGAATTTGACCAAAATTCTGCATTGTAGCTTTAAACATTTCTTTTTCTCTCTTTTACCTGCAGGTGAGGTCTCCAGAGTCAACAGTAAATAATGAAGTTGCAGCTGCAGGTCCCAGTGGGGATTCAGAGATCCGAGAGGATGAAGGTCGGCAAGGCAATGAAGTGGGACGAGGCAAAGGTGTGACCGACACAGGGGCGGAGCCTGATTTAACTGGCAACACAATAGATACAGGAAGTTCAGCTGCTCAGCTTCCTCAGAAAAACATCCTAGAGAGGAAAGAAGTTTTGATAGGTAAGAAAAGAAAACCTGTAGATCTCAAATAAAGTTCTGAAGGACATTGACTTTCATATATGTAATATACAGAGAACTTTTACACAGTAAAACTGCCACTGTTGTTGAGCTACTTTATATAAAGTTGGATTGATACCATTAGAAATTTGACTGCAGAAATCTGAATTTAAATGTCATTATTTTGAATGTGTATTATACCATTTGAAACTAAATTCTGAACTGAAACTGAATTTTGAAGTCTGTAGGAGGGCAATATAAATCCTGAAACTGAAATTTGATGATGTACAACTGAACATCTGAAGTACAGTTTCTAAAAAGCATCCAGTTTTTCTTTCACTTTCAAAATAACATCCGAGTGTCTTGCAGGCTAAAGCAGTCGAACACCCAATCTCTTCTTCACCGCCCCCTTTCCCTTGTAGCTACATCCACTAGCCATTTTACCAAAAAACACCTACCATACAAGAACACTTTGTTATTACCTGATGCTGAAGTGATTCTGTGTTCAGCTGCTTTTGCCTGCAAGACAAACCGTACAAACCTTAAATTCAGTTTCAGTTCAGAATTAAATTCCAGAGAGTATGATACAGATTCAAAATAATAGCCTTCAAATTCAGATTTTGCATTCAAATTCAAATTTCTAATGGCATGAATCTAACTCCACAGAGTTAGTCTGAATCTACTTGAATTGTGGTAATATTACTGTGTATCTTGTTCTCAAAACGTCTTCACTTCTGTTTGTTTCTTTCTTTTTCTGTTTGTCCTTCCCTCCTTATTTTCTCTTTCTAGGTCTTTGTTTGAATCAGTATGTCTTGGTCTGTTTATTGTCTCGATCACAGATTCTAGGTCAAGGTATTATGAGTGATCACACTGGGGCCACGTAGGCACTAGCTTCTTGAATTTTTATGATTTCATTAACATATGCATTTAAAATATTAAAGGCTGTGTGACTCACAGCTTTAGTGGGATCAGTAAACCTTTTATCATGGCTTTATGATTCATCATCTCCTAACTTGTGTTCTTGGTGAACGTCTCACTATCATACCTGGGTATACTGTCATACCAGTTCTGCATTAAGATCTCATGCATTCTCATCTTAAAGATATATTGCTCAGGGAGGAAGTCCTTGGCTCTGCAGCCATCATTTAGTTTCCGAAACTATTTCCTGATATATAGTCATTTTGGTCCCACAAACCTAAGGAGATGTCTCCACTAAACCTATTTTAATCCCCCTGTGGTAAATACAGCCCTCTCCTCCTGTCTGTTTTTTTACTTCATCATTTACTCTTCTCTCCCACTCACACATTGTCTCTCTCTCCTCAGCTATTCTGATTGGGGGACTGTTTGCCTTTGTATTTGCAGACTTCCTGGTGATAGGTAAAGCTGAGCTTTAGGGTAGAGTGATTTTAGTGCGTACTTTGTGCATCATCCTAAAGCCCCACTCTACACTCAAGATTCTTTAAGGGTTCTTTAGTAAAGGGAATGGTTGTATTGAGAACCATGAGTTCTGTAAGGAAGCATTTCATACTTAAATTGTTCTTTGCATGGTGAAATGGTTCTTGATGGAGAGTGTGTTGTATATGGTTCTGTATACAACCTTTTTGAAAATGATCTGGTTATAGCAAAAACTTGACATAATCATCTGGTTAGAAATAAGCTTGAACCATTTTCAAAAAGGTTCTGTATAGAACCATATATAACATATTCTCCATCAATCTCAAGAACCATTTACCATGCAAAAAACATTCAAGCATGAAATGGTACCATACAGAACTCATGGTTCTAAACAGAACCATTTCCTTTACTAAAGAACCCTTGAAGAACCATCTTTTTTAAGAGTGTAGATTTACTGCTCAAAAGGCTACATGTAGATTAAGGCCTAAACCTCTCTTGTCTGCTTTTATTTAAGTGTATGTGTGAATTTGTGCTTGTTCACCTTTTTCTTTCTCTCATTCCTTTATTTGTGCATGCCTTGTATTATATATTCTAATTTAAATTAAATAATACTCAATACTATGTCTTAATTACCTAAATCAGTAGATTTATACAGAAGAAACGCTTGTACATTCCTTTACGGTGAGGAAAAAGAGAGAGAAAGAGAGTGTGTTATATTAGGTGTGCAGAATGACAATGTAACCTGTGAAGAGGTGGGTAGTGCACTAGTTACATCTATTTGCATGCATTTAAGTGAAATTCTGATGCATTTGCATTTCTACATTTGTATTTTCAGATGATAATACATTCACTTATACTCATGTATATTTGTACAAGCCATTCACATTTAGTTCCTAATTCCTTTTTTGGGTTTAACTTCCTTCTAGGCTGTTGTTTCTGAATCTGCAACACTTTGCTGATGTTCACACCTCTCATCTTCCAGTTTTAGCATTCTTGAAAAAAAGGAACACCAAAAAGAGAAGAGTAGCGCTTAGCAAACTTCTCTTCTTGTGCTGATAGATGCTGGATGTACTAAGAAATTCCATTGTAGTTCTATAAGCAAATCAGTACTAGGCCTGTCACCATCATGACATTTTTGCTAACGATTAAGTGCCATATAAATAACTGCAATTAACAGTTTGCTTAAATTTGTTCATTCTATGCAGCTATTAAAGAGTAAGCCTAAGGTGCCAAATTGTCTGATTAGCTACAGTGCTGAGAAAAAGGATTTGCCGCTTCCCGCTTTCTTATATTTTTGCATGCTTGTCACACTTGAATGTTTCAGATCATCAAACTACTTTTAATATTAGACAATGATAACCTGAGTACCCACAAAATGCCATTTTAAATGATGATTTCATTTATTGAAGGAAAAATGCTATTCAGCCCTACCTTGTCCTATGTGAAAAAGTAATTGCCCCCATAGCAACTAAATCAGCCAGTTAACCAAATTCAATAGACTATTCAATTTAATTTCATGAGCCACACCCAGGCATGATTACTACCAGACCTGTTCACTCTAAACATCACTTAAATAGAACCTCTCTGGCAATGTGAAGCAGGCTAGAAGATCTCAAAAAGCAGCACATATTGCCATGCTCTAAAGAGATTCAAATACAAATGCAAAACAAAGTAATTGAAATCTGCCAGTCTGGAGAGGGTTACAAAGCCATTGCTAAGGCTCAGGGACTCCAGCGAACCACAGTGAGAGCCATTATTCACAAAGGGAGAAAACTTTGAACAGTGGTGAACCTTCCCAGAAGTGGCTGGTCTACCAGAATTTCACCAATCTAAACCATCCAAACATCTAAACAACTGCAGGCCTGATTTGCCTCAGTTAAGGTCAATATACAAAGACACTGGGCAAAAATGGCATCCATGGGAGAGTCGCAAGGCGCAAACCACTGCTGACCAAAAAGAACACAAAAGCTTGTCTTGCATTTGCCAAAAAACATCTAGATGACCCCCAATAATTTTGGGATAATATTCTGTGGACTGATGAGTCGAAGGTGAAACTTTTTGTAAGACATGGGTCCCATTACATCTGGCATAAAGCTAACACCACATTCAACCATAAGAGTATCATACCAACAGTCAAACATGGTGGTGGTAGTGTGATGGTCTGTGGATGCTGTGCTTCTGCAGGACCTGGACGACCTTAAACGGGCAGTTCATGCTCATAGTAACAACTGAAAACAGGTTAGATTTGGGGTCAATTACTTTTTCACATGGCTTAAATAGGTTTTTAAATAAATATTTATTCTCAGTGAATTAAATGATCATTTAAAAGCTGCATTCTGTGTTTACTCATGTTGTCTTTATCGTATATTAAAATTAGTTGGATGATCTAGAACATTTACATGTGACAAATTATCTTGTTTCCTAGCTTCCAAGACATGACAAATGCAGCTAATTCTGAAGTAAACATCGCCACTCATTGCTGCCCTCTAAAGGTGTTATTGCGCCTAGTCTCAATAAACACGATGTCTGCTATTTGCCTCAACTCAATGGATAAAAGCGCACACATTCTGTTGGCTGTGACATGACTGTGAAAGCTAACAACTGTTCAAAAGCTTCAATAACTGTGCTAAAGTGATTATGTAATAAATGTGACAAGCCTACTTATAACTTGAGTTTATCGGACCTGGCACTTTTTATTTTAATGGTTGTTACTGTTATTATTACGCTAAAATCCTGTATGTCAGTATTACTAGTTGAACTATTGAATTACAGTAAAAGGCAGTATTTCTAATAAATTAAATGACTGTAATTTTACAAATTTTTACCGTCATTGAGAAGACATACTTTTACCCTTAATTAACAGGTTTAACCTCTGCTGTTGTACATTTTACCATTTTTTACACTCTACCCATGTCTGTGCTCTAATAACAAGTGCCTCTCTCTGTCTATCTAGCGGTGATCGTTGGAGGTGTCGTTGGTGCGCTCTTCGCCGCATTCCTGGTCATGTTACTTGTTTACCGGATGAAGAAGAAGGATGAAGGCAGCTACACTCTGGAGGAGCCCAAACAAGCCACAGTCACCTATCAGAAACCTGACAAGCAGGAGGAATTTTACGCCTAGAAACCACACACTCTTCTTCTTGCATCCCTCGATCCTTCTAGTCTCCTCTTCCTCTTGCCCTCTCTTCCTCCCTCCCTTCATCTCACTCTGTTTCTCTCCTGACTCCCTCTTTTTCTCCATGAGAGTGCCTCTCACTCTACGGACTTGGGACTTTCTTTTGAATGGATAAATAAGATAAAGGAAAAAAAAAGAAGTGGCTGCGGTGAGGATTTTGGGGAATGGGTTAGGGAAGGGTAGGGGTTTCACGCATATGAAGAAAAGGAAAAAAAGACAACTTTTTTAAACTATTGATATGATTAGGATTGTTGTTCTATAAAATTCTATAACATAAAACATTTTTGTAAAGACACACATGCTCTTCAACTGCACAATATTCCTCTCCAGCTGAACACGGGAGTCGAGAAGCAGGAAAGAGGGAGCAAGGAAGGAAAGTAAAAAGGCAGAGAGGGTCATGGAGGGATAGAGAGGGCCGAGAGGGAGGGAGCGAAAGGATAGAGGAGTGGAGGAGGAATGCTGAGACCACGCTACTCCGAACAGATCGCACTTCTGTCACAAAGGCTAAAGGTCAAATGTTGTGCGGTGCCTTCCATTTCACTGGTGCTAGAAGCTGAGCTTGAGCAGAGAACGGTGGGTTTGTGTGCTTGTTCTGTGTATGGGGCTGTGTGGCCTGACAGCGCTGCCATCTGTGACCTTAGCCCAGCCGCACAGCCCCATACACACACATGTACACGCACAGTCTGACTCCCTCTGCTGGCGAGAGTGTCTGTCAGCAAGGCCAGCCTCAATGACTGTAGTACTATTTGTTTGGAGCAGGGAGCCTGGAAAAAAAACTGTACGATTAACACAGCACATAAAAACGGTGAGGAAACATTTGCTGTGAGGGAGTGCATGCAAAAGAATCAGAGGATTAGCCCGTCCTCTGTTCTGTACAAAGACAATTAGTTATCAATAGTAATAATAATCAATAATATATCAGCAGCTCTGAATGGAAGGTAAAAGAAGATAATAATATTAGTAGTGAAGGATATTATCTATTTAGCTGTGCAGTAAAAGTTTTATTGGTGTAAATATCAACTCCTTTTTTTAATTTCGATTTATCATGCTTTTAATGATGTCTTTTTCTTAATAAACGTCTTTGCACACATACACATATCACTTAAAAAATATAAAAAACGCAATGTTACAGGAATCTAAAGAGGATTTTTTTGTTTAACACCTTCTTTTCCATCACTTCAGCCAAAAAAAGGAAAGAAAAATATTTCCCATGTTTTCAGTATTTTATTGATCTTTGATCAGGTTTCTGGCCTTTGTGTAAAAAAAGCACAAGCTCACAAGACTGTGTCTCACTTGCGTATTGGCACTCTCACACAACCACATTTATACACATAACACACTCTACGCTGAATAGGCTGAATTCAGAGAAAGGTTAGGAGATACGGTAGAAAATCAGTGGGAAGTAAAAGGCAAAAGACTGATGGTTCATGAGGAATATTGTGTTTTCATAATGGGACACATCTGCTTAAGGCGTTTTATAATGTAGGACTTATTATTATTGTGAAATTCCAGAGAGGGTCAGAAGAGGGCTGCTTTCAATTATGTTCCATTGTGTTGAAGTGCTGTACACCGAGGTCACTAAAATATAAATGGCTGCACAGTTAGACTTAGCTAAGAGTGCATGATGTAGCAATAATGCAGCTATTTAACATCAATACACTCATATGCTGTCACCCTCAAGTGCTGGTGAGGGAGAATGTACCACGTGCTCTCATGCAGATGAGATGCGATGCCACTGCCTGGCCTTTTGTAACCTTGACAAACTCTGTGAGAGGCTGATTGGCGTTACCAACATAATCACATATCATTTCATGTGTCATAGCGGTGGGTCAGGTTTGGGGTGGGTCTGTGTGCCACAGCACAAACATTAGAACACTGCGACGTGGCCTATTGTAGGTCCCTCACTGCCCATCGTAGCAGACCACTGATAAAGTCATAAATTGAAAACATATCACTATGATTGGAGGGTTCAAGGGGCTATAATGCTAACAGACTGCATTGAACCACATTTCATAATATAGCCCATTTGTTTATTATGAAGGCGCTGCAATACTTGCCGATAGACAATGTGTGCAGGTCCCACATTGGAGGTTGCATTCAAAAGATGTGGGGAAATCTTGCCATGGGGGTGTAGGCTGTACAACTATCTAAGATTGTAATATCAGTCCAGTGCATCTGCACCTGTAGCTTGAATATTATGCTCTAACCTGTATGATCTTGTCATGCCTGTGTGTGCATGTGTGCCCATACGCTGGCTGGAATGTATCTGACAGATGTTTTTTCCCCTCTCCAGCGTTTCTTCCATCATGAGTGAGCTTATTTATGAAGCAGGATTTCTTCAGTTAGCTGGATAACTTAAGCCAGATAACAAGACTGGCCAAGATAAATGTCCCTCACTTCTCTGCTTAAAGGGTAACTTTGGTCAAAATGAAAAATGCACCCAAAACATATCTACTCACCTCCTTCATCAGTGCCACAATAATCTCGAGAGTAAGATTTTAAGGTTTAAATACCCTAAAATATCATCATTCTCAAAGGATACCAATAACATTTTACAGTTTTAGGCCAGAATGCCCCTTTAACGTTTGGCTTAAATATTTTAACTAACTGTGATATCTCACTTCATGAAATAATGCCCAGATCACCCCCCCAAACATAAACACTTTCACACTTGTTAGTGTAAAATGTGCAGATTCCCACATACATACACTCCTCACTGTAAACAGTACTGGTCACAACATGCGCCTTGCAACAGGGGCTTTGGGACCAGACTGATAACATCTTATGCCTGTGATTCACTACACTAATGTATTGTCACATACAGCTACACACAGTCTCTGACAGTCAATCATAATTGCTAATACCTTTTACAATCAGTACATTTACTACAGCAATGCTTAGAAACTCTCAAGCCTAAAGATAGTCACAAGATTTCAGGTATCAAGGTATTATGATTGTTCCAAGATTTTCTAAAGGCACAAGGCTATTTCAAACATGGCTGAGAGCTTACAACTGTTGATATAATGATGTTTGGAATTTCTTTGGAATACCATCCACAAAATTAAAAAGTACTCCACCTGTCTGACCTACGTATAACTGCTACCATCACAAGTACACACCCACATGCTCTCCAACACACCTGTTCACTTGGGAATGTCTGGCGGTCACTGTGTGTTAAAGTGAATAGATTTGTCTCAGTGGAACTTGTTCGATTGCTGTTTTTTCTACTCATCTACCTGTAACCTATCACTCTTTCTGCCCATGGCCAAATAAAGAGGCGGGCCTTCCTGCGTCTGTGCCAATCACAGACCAGCATGGTCTTGATGTGATGGTTGCCCATTGTGTTTTATACATGTCCATTTTTTAAGAGCTGATTTTTCTTTTTCTCATTGGTTGGTTTGTGTATAAGGAGGCGAAGTTCTGTCACTAATATGCCACTCTGTTCTAAATAAAAGACCTTATTGGGTACTTGATTATCTCTCGTGTCCTTATTTCCTCAGGGTTTCATAAAAGTCAGTTCAGTAGGCCACATATACTACTTGTTTTTGTAATTAATGTGAAATATACTGACTCATGTGGATGTAAATATCTGCGCTCCATTTATTGAGGCCTGAAATGGGTTCTGTGAAGTGTGTTTATACTAAAAGCAATGTGTCCTAGGGATTTCCCTGTGGAATCACTGAATGCACACAGCTATCCCTGAATTTTGAAAATAGTAGGCGTGCAGCGTAAGGCCTACAGCAATATCTAATTATAAACTAATAAGTATTCACTTCATCAGGAGTCTACAGTGTGATCAGGTTTGTTACATAAAGCAGTGTACTCTTTGAGTATGTGTAGTTTCCACATTACCATGTTTTCTTAAATGATCAACACCTTGAATGTTCAGTAAGTCATCTAAAAAAAGAATTAGATTAATTATTAATCACTGACAATATTTTCATCTCAGGTGCAAACATTACAAACTTTCCACTCCGATAGGTAGTTTCTAGTTGTTAACATAAAATGGTGTAATCTGGTCTCCAACCCTGGTCCTGCAGAACTACCTTCCTGCAGAGTTTAGTTCTAACCTGTGTCCAATAAGCTGCCACACCCCTTACTTAACACCAGGGTTGGGGACCACTGGTGTAGGCAGTTGAGTTCAATCCGTTACTTACTGCTGTAAACAGTAAAATTAAACATTGTGCCTCAGGTGTGTAGATCTACTGCAGCGGTTAAAGGGCATATCATGGTCAACCAAATTTTCCTTTATTTTTTTTTAAATATGAAGAGTTTGATGTAGTATGTAACCACTGTTCACTCTCCAGTCCATACACTCGTGATGTCACGAAAACTAACATACGCCTGACCCACCCATGTCTAACTAAGTC
>JAILXH010148756.1:0-17264 GCA_023558415.1 Piaractus mesopotamicus
TCCTTCCCTTCCATCTCCATCACCTGCCATGTTATTTCCCCTTCACCCCTAGCTACATCTGAGGGGAACGTAACACACCTACAGGATGTTTTATGACATCCATTCTAAATCCATAGGCATTAATATGGAGTTTGTCCCCTCTTTGCAGCTATAAGAGCTTCCACTCTTCTGGGAAGCTTTCTACAAGACGTTGGAGTGTGTCTGTGGGAATTTTTGCTCATTCATCCAGAAGAGCATTTGTGAGGTCAGACACTGAAGTTGGACGAGAGGGCCTGGCTCGCAATCTCTGTTCTAGTTCATCCCAAAGGTGTTCAATGGCATTAAGGTCAGGGCTCTGTGAGGGCCAGTCAAGCTCTTCCACACCAAACTCACCCAACCATGCCTTTATGGACCTTGAACAGAAAAGCTTCTTCCCCAAACTGTTCCCACGAAGTTGGAAGCATACAATTGTCCAAAATGTCTTGGTCTGTTGAAGCATTAAGATTTCCCTTCACTGGAACTAAGGGGTCCAGGCCAACCACTGAATAACAGCCCCATAGCATCATCCCTCCTCTACCAAACTTTACATTTGGCACAGTGCAGTCAGGCAGGTAACATTCTCCTGGCATGCGCCGAACCCAGAGACTTGTCCATCAGACTGTCAGATAGAAAAGTGTGATTTGTCACTCCGCAGAACACATTTCCACTGCTCCGGAGTCCAGTGCCGTCATGCTTTACCCCACTCCATCCTATGCTTTGCATTGTGCATTTGTGTAGCTGCTCGGCCATGGAAACCCATTTTTGATGTGCTTTTGCTGATGTTGCTTCCAGAGGCAATTTGGAACCTTTAGTGAGTGATTCAACAGAGGATAGGCACTGTGCGCTTCAGCACTCGGCAGCCCCACTCTGTAGCCCCACTCAGTGAGTTTGTGTGGTCTACCACTTTGTAGTTAAGTTGTTGTTGCTCCTAGACACTTCTATTACACAGTAATAGCACTTACAGTTGACAGTGGCAGATCTAGCAGGACAAACATTTCAACAAACTGACATACAAAGTATGACTCATTTTACTGCCAGTGTTTGTCTATTGAGACTGCAAATCTATGTGCTTAATGTGACCCACCTGTTAGAAATGGATGTGGCCAAAACACCTGAATTCAATAATTAGGAGGGGTTTACTTTTGTCCATATAGTGTATATATATACAAACATATATGTGTGTGTGTGGTTGGTTAAAAGCAAGTAGACTGGAAATACAGCGGTGGAAAAGGTGCAATACTGAACAGAGGAGAATGTAGTTATCTTATCTTAGTCATAAACAGGGGGACTGGTGTTGTGTATCTCATGTTTATAGGTAGCTCCCCCTACACAAAATTACAGGTAGGATATTCTGGTAGCCTACATTAAAAAAAAAAAAACATTCTTTCCCTCAACTTAATTGATTTATAGAAACTTTTTCCACACATTGAGATGCGTTTCTTTCAAAAAGAAACAATTTTGTTGATCCAACATATTTTACTTAATTGGCTAAACTTAATCTGCTATCACATCTCCCTTTCAGCTCATTAAAGTTAACTGAACTTGATTAAGTAGTGTGGGTTTGACTTATTTTTGTCCAACAGCTGGTTTAAAAGCAGTCAATATATTTCCCATTTAGTTCAGAACCACACTCAGTAACACAGAAAAGAACACAGAGGTCAGATTAGTAACTAACATGTAAACCATAAGCATAAGCCCAAGAGAAGAAGAAGCCTAGGAGGAAAGACAACACAGAGATGGTAAACAAGGAGAAAGACATGTCCAATATGCAAATAGATGGAGCCAAAAGATTGATAAAAGTTCCTGTAACTCAAATGAGTTGTATCCTATTTTAAGTACAACAGACTTTATTCATTTGTGTATGCATCTCAGGATAGCAGGTGGGAATCCCATGAGACTCGGAAAAGCACAATTCATCCTCTTTTACTTCATTTGACTAACTTTGGCTCAGGCTGGAGCCAGAAACTTTACAATGGCCAGATCCGGATTTTTCACTGGGGTGGAAAACTGCTAGTGAAAAAAGGTGTAAGTTTACCTTATGAGACAATATTATTTGGATGAAAAACAAGCAAATCTACACACTTAAAAAGATGGTTCTTCAATGGTTCTTTAGTGAAGGCAATGGTTCTATGTCGTTCTATATAGAGCCATTTCATGCTCAAATGGTTGTTTGCATGGTGAAATGGTTCTTCAGAGTGATGGAGAAGGTGCTGTACATAGTTCTATATAGAACCTTTTAGAAAAGGGATCTATATAGCACCAAAAAAGCCTGTCAAGCCTGTCACAATGGCGCAACCCTTTTGGCTGCTATATAGAACCCTTTTCGAAAAGGTTCTATATAGAGCCATCTATAACACATTCTCCATCAATCTGAAGAACCATTTCACCATGCAAAGAACCCTTTAATCAATTTAAAAAATTTGAAACCAAAAGTAGACGTACGAGGTTTTGTTCCAACACACTTAAGAAAGATGGTTCTTCAAGGGTTCTTCAGTAAAGAAAATGGTTCTATATAGAATCATGAACAATCAAAGAACCCTTTGCATGATTAACGGGTTCTTTGCATGGTGAAGGGGTTCTTCAGATTGATGGAGAGTGTGTTGTAGATGGTTCTATATAGCAGCCAAAAGGGTTCTGCCATTGTTACAAGCTTGACATTGTTAAAAAAGATGCTCTGCAGAACCATATACAACACATTCTCCATCAATCTGAAGAACCATTTCACCATGCAACGAACCATTTAGCGTGTAAAACGTTCTATATAGAACTCATGGTTCTAAATAGAACCATTCCCATTACTGAAGAACCTTTGAAGAACCGTATTTTTAAATGTGTAGTGTAGGAATATTAATGATCACTGCTTTCTTTCACAGCGTAGAGACACAGCAGTTTCTGAAGTACGTCAATGAATTATTTGATGAATAAATACACAGTGAAGATGGATAAATCAGTCTTACAATTAGCTGAGAAAATTTCAAAAGTTCATGATTTCAGTTACACTCCTTGTTCTTGGTCAGGTGAAACTAACATTGTGTTTATAAAGGACCGGATCCTGATATAAACTGGAGGTAAAAACAGTTGAAATAACATTCAGTATAAAATATAACTTGTTCCTGTCCTGTTATAACCTGACGGCTGTATAACGGGTTGTGGCAGTCTGTCTCCCTCTACTGGACATTTCTAAGATTGCGTGATATGGGCCACCCTACACTGTTAGAAATAAAGGTTCTATGCAGGTTCATATTTCTGAGTAAAGGTACTGAGATGTACCCTTGAGGGTACCACCCCAGTGACAAGAGGGGTACTGCCCCAGTGACAGTTTCATACCTTTTTGTATTACGGTGCATAAAATATCTACATTTTCACTGGAGAACCTGATGATTTCCTGAAGTAGAATGGTGAACGGAAGAAGGGGAAAATCTACTATCACTAATTTAAAAAACAAGTCACAAAAGCTTTCTCAATATAACAATCATGTCATTGGTATTAATTCTATATAACAAGCAGAAATGGAATATTATCTGGTTTTATAACCAAAGACAAGGATCGTGGTGTAGTGTACTAGCTGTATTTAAAAGAAAAGGGTGATGGTGTTTAGTGCAGAAGCAGTGTAGTGAGGGGTGCTGGTTAAGGGTCTCAAGAATCTTGTTGAGTTTCTAGTTGAGGTTTTTCCAGTTTGAACGCAGTGCAGCCAGTAGAGGAGCCTGTAAAACAGAACGTAACAGAACTCAGAGTTAAAGGAAAGCAGCTGACATGGTTGGGCACTTGAAAAAGTAGTGATGGCTGAACACTGAATACACTCTACCTAAATGTATTTAGTAATGTATTCTGTTCCAATACATACAAAAGTAACACATTCAGAATACATGTAGAATATTATTGATGAGACATACGGGGAAAAACTGCTACTGTCATTTTTATTTAATTCACTCTGTTTCTTGCTGTAACTGGTTGGCAGTTTTCTTCATGTTATTCATCTGTTAACCCCTTAATAAGTTTTATTACACACTCCTACAACCTAAGAATAGCCTTTGCATTGAAGTCCTTGTAGATACTGAATAATAAGCCTTTGTATGTAAAAAAAAAAAAAAAAAAAAAAACCTGGAATGTTAAACAGTTAATATGTTGTATACAAAATTTCAATTTTTACGACATTACAAAATTCTCAACATTATTTTGGTTCTCATCACCAGCTTCTTCAGTCCTCTGCTGCTCCCATAACTCCACTACTGTCTCATGAACTAAGCAAACAACTGACCATATCCCAACAACAAAAATTAGACTGTAACGTGCGTAGGTGTGTGTAGCCCATATTAAAATATGACTGCTCACACACCTATTATTGTATTATTATTAGCACAATTAAATGAGCTGAAATAATAATCCATGTCAGAACCCTACAAAGGATAAAGAAGATGTCATTAAAACCGCTCAGCAATTGTTATTATATGCAGTTTAGTAAAAGGTGTCCTGTCTCTTTAAGAAACTCGTGCAACTTGGAAAAAAAAAACGGCAGCGCGAGTGAAACATCCGCATTTAGAACAGAGAAAAGAGGAGAGAAACCGAAGGAACAGTGAAATAAACAACTAAAAACCCTTATAAAACCAGCCTGAAAGCATTTACCAGACCGTCAACGAGACGAAGACGGGAAATTGTCTTTGTTGGTTCGTGAAACGAGTCGGTTTTGGTCACGTTTTTTTTTCTCCTTTCCTCTTTTGTGTGTTCTCCTCGTTCTCTTTCGCGCTCATCCACCGATGTGAAATTGCAAACTGAAGCAAGTGCGCACCGCAGACACCAGATGGCGAGCCAACCCACGGATATCGTGCCTGTTAACAGCTAAACCTTCTGAATTCTTCCCTTCAGTACGGCAGGAAAAGGATTGTATTGAAGTTCGAACTGTTTTTGGAAAAAGCTATTTTTTTTTATTGAACTTTACAAGCCAAGTTCCAAAGAAGAAAAAAGGACTTTTTTTGTTGTTGTTTTTCTTTTTCTGAATTCTATTCTGAATACTGCCTTTGCGAAACGTAACTTGGACTGAATACAGATACTTATTTTCTGTATTCTAAACATATACTAACGATACCTGTATTCGATTACATCCCAACCCTGGCAACTGAGCTGCATTTCTTCACAGCTGCAAATTCACTTCGTATTCATGTCTAAAAACATTGAGCGCATTTACATGCACTTAATAATCTAATAACTGCAGAAAATTTAGATTTTGTCAGTAATCCGATCGGCGCGTTTACATGCACTTTGGGTAATCAGATAATGTGAAACTTCGGGTCTACAAGAGTCAGACAGTAATCGGATTTCTGCTTTGCGACCAGCTTATAAACTCATAGAAGAAGACGTGACGTAAATGTAATGTAAAACTCAAACTTCACGCCGCAGCTTTTAAAAAAAAAAACACATCACTCCACTTTACCTGAAATGAACGTACATCATCTAGAAGATGAAGAATATTTATATACTTCATTTCAGCGAGAATGTAGTTGGTTTCAGCGCCACTCCAAAAGTGTTTTGCTGCAATTTCGTGGCAACGCCGCTTGCTTATTTCCAGTATAGCTGTCTGTTCCACACATGCGCAGAATGAGAAATCCGAAAGAAATCAGAGTAAGAGTTCACATGCACTGAGAAATCTGATTACTGAGCTAAAGTCCAGCTCTCTTTATCAGATTTCTTAATCGGATTTCTAGATCGGAGTATGCTGTTCACATGACCATTTGAAAAATCAGACAACTGCAGAATTACGATTATGATCAGATTATTGAGAGCATGTAAACACAGTGTCTCAGGAAATCTATACTTCCCTCAGTTTTCTCTCAAGTAAGCACTAATGTTGAAATGCACCAAACAAACTCTCATTTATTAAACTCACCTCCTCTAGCACATTCTCCTTCTGCCTGTTTTGAAATGCAGGTTCCTAGAAAGCAGACATGTAAGTAATAACATCACTGCTGAAATTATTCTTATTCAAAAAATCAGAATAGTCCCCCATCCCACCTACACGCCTGTCCACAAGCAGAGAGAGGGGCTTTTGCGGAGACCCTTCGGCTGGTAGCTGGCCTGGAAGCAGGTGCTCCTGAACGTTTCAGAGCAGCAGCAGTGATGTCATTATCCACCTCTGTCTTTCCAGGTCCATCTTCAGGGCTGAGTGCAAAATCTACCAGCTTGTTGAACCTCTTTTCTCTGGCACTGATGGCGCTTCCTACTGTTTTCTGCATGTTCTTCACAAGCTCCATCCCGTCTTTGTCCCTGGTCAGCTCAAACCAAGGGTCAGCTATCCGGTTGGCCTTCCTAACTCTGTCTGCCTCTGCCCAAGGGGTGTCCTTCCTCACCGGCTTCGAAGGGCCTCCTACCCACACCCACGGGACATCTTTCTTACTGCAAGCAGGGCGCTTCCGGGAAACAGGAGGAAATAACTTCATATTGTCCTTCCTTGTCAGTCCAGTGGTGTCCATTTTGGGCTGCTGTCCTTCCCGCTCGCTGCTTGCTTTCATATAGTTCTTGTTGTTCATTCTGAGATGCTGAAAAGTGTGTTCTTTTTACTGGAAAATGTAGAACAACGAATAAATGACAATAACAGAATGAATCTCAGTTCAATTTGCGCTCGCTAACTTCAACGTTTCTGTAAATCACCACAGAAACGTGATCTAAGCTGCACTCTCTGCTGCCTTTTATACTACTTTGAAGTGATGATGTCACTTCACTCCATTATGATGTCACTGCACTCCATTATGATGTAATTCTGCAGACGGCGCTCCAGTGGGTGGGATCAGCGGACAGAATGCCTGTCAGTCATTTTCTACTGCAGCCAATCATCCTACTTTGAAGCGATGATGTCACTTCACTCCATTATGATGTCACTGCACTCCATTATGATGTAATTCTGCAGATGGAGCTCCAGTGGGCGGGATCAGCGGACAGAACGCCTGTCAGTCATTTTCGACCGATCAGATCACATTTTTATTTTTATTAAGCCAATCAGCAACCAGAGGTATCCATCCGTCATTTTCTAGCTGTTTTTTTTTGCTGTATGCTGTTTTGTTTACTTGTTTTTATTAACATAGTGTGAACACTGAGCTGCATTAGTATGTATGAAGGATGCTACAGAAACAAAATAAACTCTACATGCAGTTTGTGGACGTGTGAGAGACGCAATAATAGATTGTTGTGATGTCATCGTAGCTACAAAATAGTATAAAGGGCGTCGACCGTCTATAACTGGTGCTTTTCTGTGAAACGGCCACCATTAGTGTGCACATTCAAATTGAAGCCGTTCTTCAACGGCAGTTCATTGTTTTTTCTATTTTGCTGTAAAAGAAGGCTCTGTTTGTGTATCAGAATGAACTGGGAGGACAGAGATGAGAACAGTAGCTAGAGTAGCGAGGAGGAAGCGCAGCAGGTGAGATGAGGGAAATGATAGACATGGCAGGTTTAAAACTCTAAACTAGACACCAATGTTTAGATCTTTTAGTAAATATTTCCATGAGAAGAAGTTATTTAAGGATGAATTATATACTGCAATCACCTATTTATAGTTGTTGTTTTTTTTTTTGTAAAGTTATCTACCTCAAGATGTGATTGTCATTTCTGGAAAACAAAGCATTATGAATATTTCATATTTCATTCTAACTTGCAGTCATGCAGCTTTGTTTATCAGTCTGGATACATTCAAAATATCTTTATACTTTTATTTACTTTCTTTTACAGCTTCCTTACTATTTGTAATTATATAAACCAGGGACGCTGGAACCACGGTGGTGCACGGGCATTTGACCCGCCACTTTTGAAAGTACTAAGTTCAGGACCCCCACATTAAACCCTTCACTTTCCCTAAACTGCAGGATACAATGGTGTTTTAGGGCCACTGTTAAAAAACAAAAATAATAGACTTTGAGAATGAAGTCATATTTTCTTGAATAAAATTGTAATATTTCGAGAATAAAATCGTAATATTTCAAGAATAAAATCGTAATTGGTTCATGTGGACTGTCCAACTTTTTATTAGTTCGGTTTTGACATGTGACTCCACCTGAATCCAGGCAGCACTAAACAGCTGAACCGCACTAACGCACGAAAGAATTCAGCATGTTTTTTCCAGAGCACACTGTCGCTGCACAATCTGCTGCTTTAGCATTTTACTCTTTACAGCTCATATTGTTCCTGCACTGCCAGCTGCTGTAAATCAGGAGAGACAAGCAATAAAATAATGATCTGCATTGGATTTCGGCACGTGGACCTTGGAGAAAATTTTGGCCAAGCATCAGCGACCTGATCGGTTTAATTTAAATTGGTATATACATCTGTATTTTCTGGTTTTCTGCTTTCATGGTGGTGACTGTTAGAGTAACACAGTGCTTACATCCCTGCAAAACCTCTGATCAATAAACAAACACCCATGTGTGTAATTTAGTTTACTTTAGCCACTGCAGTCCGCCGTCTGAACCAAATGAAAGAGATCACAAAAAAATATCACAAAAAACAAGCTGTGGTGAGTCTTTAGAAAATGAACCGGGTATGAAAACAGCTTGATGTTCTTCAGAGATATTAGCTAAAAGTACTGCTATCTGAGGCTGCAGCAACCGAAGCAGCATATAAACAAACACTGACACTGGTCATGATCAGGTTCAGAGGTGGGGAGAGGAGCCTAAATCAGTACTCAAGTAAAACTATTGATACTTGCATAAAATAATTGCACAAGTAAAAGTACCTTCACCAAAACAACTTAAGTAGAAATATAAAAGAAGAAGGTTGAAAATCTACTTAAGTACTGAGTTCTGCAGTGGAACTTCTTACTACACCCAGCATGTATCAGAACTGAAGATTGTGCAGCTCTGCTCTTCACTTTTTGGGATTCTTTTGGTCTAAACACACAAAGCTCCAAAGTCATGTAACCAAAGAGATGTAGCCAATCACAAAGCAGTACAAATGTTGCGTCCATCAAAACACACTGAAATTAAACACAAAAGACGGAATTAGTAATTAAATAAGGATGGCTAAAATGTAAAGGAGTCCTTTACTCATGGAAGACCAGAGAGGCCATGAGCTGTTGCTATAATTTTCTGGATTGTCATCTTGAGATGACAAGATAAATAACTTGTTATCTCAAGATAACAACTTTGTTATCCTGAGATCACAAGAAAATGAACTCAAAATAACAATCCAGAAAATTATAACTACCTCATGGCCTCTCTGGACTTTCGTATTTACTCGTTTTAGTAGAAGCAATTCTAATATGATTTGAAAACACGCAGGAGAGTTTAAATCGATCAATATTTCACTGAAGTACATGTATTTGAGTAAATCCCTGTCGACGGAACAAAACCTTGTATCTCCAAAATTAACTTTAAGTAACTTTGCAGGAGAAGGAAAAAACATGCTTTACTTTTAATGCAAGTCAATGGAACCAGACTTTTTTCCAAGTCATTCTGGGCTGTTTCTTTGGTCCATTCATTACGAAATTTACACACAGTGTTAAGACCAACAGGCATTTTCAAATGATGTCAAAAACTGAAAAACGTCAAACAAGGAGATACAAGGTTTTGTTCAGGTTTATAAAGACTTCATTAGCATGACATGAAAGGCAATTTTAGTCAGTGGCCTAATTGCATTTCGTCACTCAGCCAGCAAATTTTTTCATTTTCATTTTTAAAACAATGTCTTGCCCCACCACTTTTGGAGGTGTGGCACCACCCCAATATAAACTTGTGATTGATTCCAAACTTATGAATGGTGATTGATAATATCTGATGCTTGAGTAGGTGACTTTATGTGTCTGTTTTCCAGGATCTGCTTGTTTTGATTGATCTGGAGAATGAACCTGAGGAAACTCCAGAAATGTATGAGCACTCTGCTGTTGCTGGACCTGCTATGAGTCCAGGTACTGAAACAGCTATTCCCTGGGAGGAAGCAGGCAGCTCTAGGATGGACCAAATTGAGGACAGGGGATAGGGGATTTCATTTATGTTCTAATGTTAGAAAAGTATCATTTTAGCATTTATGTTATAATTTACATTTCTGCTTCAGCTCTGTTTGTCATTGATCTTGAAAGTGAAGATGATGCCACATCGGAAAGTGAAGAAGAGGTGATGGAGACGCCGCAAATGCAACAGAGGAGTTCTCAGCCCAGGAGTTTCAGCCTGCACTTCATCGGCCAGTGAACTCTGCTGTGGGGATATGCAGGGCCTATCCAGAACCTCCTCAACCGGTGAGCCCTGCTGTCGGAGTACGCCGAATCTCTTCTCCCCTCAGTCCCTGGGAGAACATCCCTGGAGGGCATGAGGACGATGAGGCTCGTGATCAGGTATGTGAGGGGGCTGTGGAGTCTTTGAATGTCAATGAGAGATTACTTTAGCAGTCATATTACAACATCTCTTTCTACCTCTCAGGCACTCGAGCTTGAGCACACTGCAGACAGTAATGTGAGTGAGGCGGCCGAGCAGGAAGTTGAGAAAGTGGATGGAGGAGAGGAAAGAGAGGTCAGGGAGGATCAGGGGAGTAAACCGGCAAAAAAGAGGAAGTGGTGGAGGAGGAGAGTTTTAGAAATCAAAGTTTATTTAGTGCATTTTCACATTAGTGCTCACTGAGGTGAAAACTGAGGATAGTGGAGATTTCCTGTGACAGTGTTTTAGATTTGAATGTGTTCTCCTTTCACACCGTTTTCTTCCAGTTTTACAGGCTCCTTTGCTGGCTGCGCCGCGTTTGTGTTACATCTAGCAAGAAGCACAGCTAGAAACACAACAAGGTTCCTAAGACCATCCAACACTACACTGCCTTTATCTTTTCAAATGAATGTAATACACAGAAACTTTAGGTTTTTTTTTTTAATGAAATCTAGTAATATTCCATTTAAGTATGGAATTAATTCCAGTGACAATGATGTATTGTATGGAGAAACTTTTCATGGATGGTCTTTTAAATCAGTAATAGTAGTAAACTTTCAATGGACCATTTAATTTTGCACTTGAACACCATATTTACACCCCCAATCTGGATAAGCAACGAGTGCACATTCACCCTGCTATTAGACAGGACGATAAGTCAAAGAGAATCCAAAATGATTCCAAAAGCAGCTGAAAGGAAAGCAAGAGGATCTGCTTCATAATCAGCCTATAAATTCTGATGTATGGGTCACGAACACATGAAACAATTACAGACCTGTAAATTTAACATTATTTTATTCTTTTAAACTCTGTTACACGAGCAGTGCAGAATAGAAGTGCAATGCTCCAATCATACAGCGGATACACTGGACAATACAGCTTAAAACACTAAAACTAAACCAAAACAACAAAAACACAGGCAACCACAACAACTGCCGGCAATAAATAGTAACTTTAAGTAATCACGTCTCTCAGATCTTCTGTACAGAGATAATGGAACGATAATTACACCAAACATGAAATCTATAACTACAGATAGGATGATATCAAAACAATACACTGGAGAATGAAGCAGTGCTGAGATTTTTAGTTATGAAAATACATCCAAAACACACAAAGATGATCGAACTTGTTCGTTGATGCGCAGGAATGGCGAGACACTTTCAGGCTACTACTGCTACATAAGAACAAGGGAAAGCAGAGCAGTGGAATGTGTGGAGAGGAGAGGAGAGGAGAGGAGAGGAGAGCGTCAGAGGGACAGGAGAATAAGCGCACTGCCCCAAGGGACGACTGGACTCAGAAGGGGACTTAGTCCTCGAGTGTGCGGAAGGAGTTCTGCATGTCCTCATGCAGCTGGGCATAGTCAGCTTTAATCTTGGCCTCACCCTCCTTCACAGGGTCCTGAAAGAGAGAGGAAGAGAGAAAATGGCTTTAGTCAACTTGAAATCACAATTGACCTTTTTTACCTTGTTAGTACATGTCTGGCCATAAGCATGATTCATCATATCACAGCTTTAAAAAGGAGAATTATTGTTTTCCTGTGACCTTTTGCATAATCCGGAAATGAAAACATGAATTTACACAGTGAAGTACCTTAAATTTCATAGAGCTGATCCTGTACAGGATCTCTCCCATATGCTCACGGATCATGGCCCAGGTGATCTTGTTGTCACTCTGTGCAGTGGACTCCACCGCATGCCGAGCCATATCATAGAAGGCGATCATATTCGACAGGATACCCACCGTCTTGTAGAATGGACAGAACCTGGAGATTTAGAATAGGTAGAAAAGATTTTAGAAAAGGTAATTTGGGTGGCTTTTACCACCATATTATTTACTGTACAAGGTACTAAATTAAATAACAGGGTACATACTGCATACACGGTAGTGCTGGGTGATATATGTTGTCTATACCGGCATACGATTATACTGACACATTGTGATATTGCTATTCGGTTTTAGTGATATTTCAATAATATCATTTTTAATTTCATGGTTTTTTTTTTTTTTTTACTCATGGTACCCAGAATCTAAACACTTATCTGTTGCATTGTAATGCACATCTTTTAAAAATTACAGTTAAGCATGGTAAACTATAAAATTCCTCTTGGGAGTTTTAAGTGAAATAGAATGATTTAATTACATCATGGTAAGTGTGTGACTACCTGTCATAAGGTGTGTAACCATTCTGCTGCAGGAAATCATCCTTGATCAATTTAGCAACTTCCAGTGTGATCTTGTCAGTCTCAGCCAGTGAAGCCTGGTATTTACAAAACAAATGAAAATTAAAAAAAACAAAAACAAAAAAAAACTCTTTTACTAATACTTTATATCTCATACTATACTTTATATCTTTTAATGACAGTTATGTTATAGTTATGGTCACTATTTAGCTGAAATATGTAGCAACAAACACGCACACTTTCTCACCTTGCCCACAAGCTGTACAATCTCAGCCAGGTCCTCTTCCTCCTGCAGAATCTCCTTGGCTTTTGTGCGCAGTGGCACAAACTCAGGGAAGTGCTTGTCATAGTATTCATCAAGTGCTCGTGTGTACTTACTGTAGCTGATCAACCAGTTTACTGAAGGGAAATGCTTTCTCTGGGCCAGTTTCTTATCTAGACCCCAGAACACCTAAGAAAGAGAGAGACAGAGAATAATAATCTGTGTGAGAACAAAGAACTTGATTTTAACGTGAGCCTTAACGAGTGTAAAGTTCCATACCTGTACAATACCAAGAGTAGCAGATGTCACAGGATCTGAGAAATCACCACCAGGGGGAGACACACTGCAGAAATACACAAAACCCATTGTTCTCCAAACATCTAATAACAGAACTTGGACCACTGCTGTGGTTTGGATGTATACTAAGAAAGCTAGTTTGTTCAACTACATAAACCAGTTCATGTAGTTTTAAATTGAACTAAATAACCTGATGAGATCAGGACCTGTCTTCACCAAAATTCTCCAAGTAGGAATGCTGATCTAAGATCAGCTCTGAGAAGCGACATAAATATGGGCCATGGACTGACATCAGTGTTCTCGCTGAAATGCTTAAAGGGGAATTTCACTTATTTTCCAAAATCTCTGTGTAATTCAATGGTTGAGAAACACATTCAGGGTGGTTTGATTTGAAATAGTGCATTCTATAGAAACTAACTGAAAGGATTATTACTTGACAGTGGCAGCGATAAGAACCAGGGGTCATCATGTCTACAACACGAATATAGGCATTTTATGGACTATCCATAAGGGCCAGTAAACCTACAGGTGTCTGAATTTTATATGTAATGTTGATAATGGAAAAACAGTGGTAACTATAAAGAAATGTTTCTTTGGTGACCATTTTGCCTCACAACTCCCTGCATGTACCTCTCCGCCCCTAATGAATTTTAAGCCAAAACGTTCTCAAAACCATCAGAAAAATGTGTCATCAGGCAGCGTATTAGACTATTTTATGTAGTAACTTTCTGTGAGGAAGCTTTTCAAGCCATTAAAAGCTTCAGACATGTGGTTCCTACCACCACTACTGTGAACAATTCTGTCTCGGTACATCAAACCACTCTGAATGACTCTATTTATATCGTAACAGTTTCATTATGCAGAAATTTAGAAAAATCGTTGGTGGAATTCCCCTTTAAGTGTGGACCCAGAATTTCTGCATAATTCAGTCATTAAACTATAAACAGAATCACTGAAAGTGGTTCAACGTGAAATGCTCTGATTGAAACCCCTGGTTACCATCACTACCACTGTAAGGAAATCCGAGCTGCTAAATATCTCTACAATGCTCCATCTCGCATCAAACCACTCTGAAAATGACTTTGTTTACATCTCAACCACTGAGCTATGGAGATGTTTAACAAATTATGCAGAACGCCTGGTGGAAAGAACAGATGGTTTCAAAGAAGAGGGAGATAAACAGCTCCCCCATGTGTCCAAAAAATGTACTCACGCGCCCACTATGCTAACGCTGCCTTCCCTCTCTGGATTACCAAGGCATTTCACCCGGCCAGCACGCTCATAAAATGAAGCCAGACGTGCACCCAAATAGGCAGGATATCCACTATCTGTTTGAAAAACATACACACACACACAAATGGTTAATGAAATAGTGATGCTAACACACTCTTTTGTTCATTTTAACAACTGTAGAAACATGGATTATTTATTCACCAGCAGGCATTTCAGCCAGACGACCAGAGATTTCTCTCAGAGCCTCGGCCCATCGAGAAGTGGAGTCGGCCATCATGCTCACATTGTATCCCATGTCCCTGAAGTACTCGGACAAAGTGATTCCTATAGTAAAGATTAATAAAACAAACATATACAGATGTAAAAGTCATGGTATGCAATATAAAGCAATTAACAATGTTCATTATGACTGGCAACGTATGCTTTCCAATGATGTTTAACAGGATAATACCTGTGTAAATAGAGGCCTCTCTGGCTGCCACAGGCATGTTGGAGGTGTTGGCTACCAGAGCTGTTCTCTTCATGATACTTTCCACTTTGCCATCCACCTCCATAGTTAGCTGTTGAAGAAGAGCACAGTCAAACATCCTGGACTTCAATCATTACCAGTTCAGGGCCACCTAAGAAGTGATGCTAACCCTTTAGACTATAGGTTTATTATTCATTTATGAACCTTAAAGCTGCACTATGGAAGTTTTAGGGATTTGGAGACCTCTCTGGTGGAAATGTGTAATGGCACTGAAACATTTTGTTACATGGGTGCTTCAGATCCCTTCCCTTAGCGGATGAATCTTATGACTGCAAGCGTGTTGAAAGAGTATTCAAAGAGACGTGTGTGCTGTGAATGTAAGTGAATTATCTACTACTGTCATCATAATAATGTTGATTTTGCACTTGAGACCCAAACATCGAGCCAGGCCTTCTTTGTGAGGCTGTGCGTGTGACGTTAATACGTTAAGACCTGACACCGATTTTTATGTATTATTTATTTATTTATTTCAGGCTTTACAGGGCGACCCACAGCAGCACACACACAAACATATTTTAGCCTGTTATTTGTCTCCTGTCTCGATAATCTTCCTCGCTACTTCTTCCAATTTTAACAAAAATTTTATATAGTGTAGCTTTAAAAAAAACAGAATATATATAAAAACATACTAATGTGATTAAAAATAGCCACTATTTAGCAGACACTATTTAGCATGACATCATTAACATAATGCTAACTGGAGTTATACAGTTTCATTCACCTTTAAGTGCATTAATACTTATAGTGACTACTGCAAATTATTCTTTGACACTATGAACTACTATAAAAGTTAATGAGTAAGTTCTGCAGTACTGACACTGAGGAATTGAAGTGTAGACTTATATGAAGAGTTTAATGGGTTAAAGCTACACCGTTACAATGTGTCTCTCACCTCAGGGAAATCTCGTAGTACTTCCGACATCTCATTACCACGCTCTCCACAGCCCACATAGATGATGACATCACTGTTGGAGTACTTGGACAAGGACTGAGAGATCACAGTTTTGCCACATCCAAAAGCTCCTGGGATGGCTGTGGTCCCTCCCTGCACACATCTGTGAACATAAAAGAACACAATCTAATGAAAACAGGAATGACTGTGCATAAAAAATAAAAACACTTAACACACCACAGTAGGGGTGGGCTATACGTGTGCAATATGGAAATATTTATCATTATCGTGATCAATTACATTGTCATAATTAGCATTTCAGGGTACTGAGCAAACACTGAATAACTGTGTGCTTCTTTATAAAGAGAGCATCAGTTGTCTTATTTAATTGGTTTTGATGCAGTGCAGTATGCAAAACTACCAAACTTCAGAAAAACAGATCATTTTCATAAACATGTCAGGTACCATGATATGTTTTTGCCATATTTACCCCACCCCCCATTTCTACACCACAAAAAGAAGTTATACGGAAACCCGTCACGTCACTCACGGGAAGAGGGCATCCAACACTCTCTGGCCAGTTAGCAGGGGGTGATTAGCAGGCAGCTTCTCAGTGACCGGTCGGACCTGACGCACCGGCCACACCTGCACCATCGTGAACTTCTCCTTCACCCCCTCAAACTCCAGCTCCAACACCACATCCTACCACACAAACACGTACACTTTAAAGTCGCATCAATACTGAATGATTATTAAAGCACTGATCTTATGGTTTAAATCAACTCCATATCTCACCGAGACATCATAGTTCCCGGGTGGGGCCACATAGGTGACGGTCCCCCGGTTTTTGGGAGGCAGCATGATTTTGTGCTTAATAAGAGAGTTCTCAAAAACCATACCATAGATGTCACCTCCAGTAATGTGACTGCCAACCTGACAAAGAAGAAAAGAGAGTTAGGATTTCATAAATAATATTAATTACATACATACATAATATTATCAACAACAGGCAAACATACTGAGGCATTTCTGAAGTGATTAGGCTTTTCTTTGAGAAATGTATCAGAAGCAGAACTTTCCTAAATCTTCTAGAGTGAAATATGATCTAAATAGATATAAAGCTTTCAGCAGGCACATCTGTTATGCTTATGTAACTGGTGGAATGATTTTAACTTACTGCCAGTATGAAATCTAGCTGTTATAATGTGAAATCATTTAATTATTTTAAAATAATGCTCAGCTTTCGAGGCTACTTTTGCATTCACAACAAAGTGCTTCTTAATCCTTATTTAAAACAGTGATTTCAGGGGCTCCCAAGTACTGCAACTGTCTAAAAAATTGGCCTGATTGAGAGTCTGATTCCTGGCGATGCCACGGCCATATGTGGCAGGGAGCCTAAAAGACTAGAGAAGCACCGAAAAATCGTGCCCAAAAAAAAAAAAAAAAAAAAACCCATAAAAGA
>JAILXH010148826.1:10451-24715 GCA_023558415.1 Piaractus mesopotamicus
CAGGGCTTTATTTTAATGATAACCTGTTTTCTTTTTTCTTGCTCTTTTTCTCTTGCTCTTGCTGTGAAAGTGTAAGATAAGCGAAAGCTAAAAAGCTAGCCTGCTAACTGGTGCGTCACCTTGTCTTTTTAAGTACAAAAAATGAAAAATCTAAATGTTGTTCTTCATTTTTGACAATTTCGTTTTCTTTGGCTTTTCAGCAAAGTCAAATTCTGCTGACTGTCAAAGTCTGACTCCATGTTTGTTTGCATGTTTTCATGATCCAGTCAAATCCTTAGAAGTGAAATCATTCCCCAGCCACAATTATTTCCTGCCCAAAGTAGCCTGTTTATGCCACATTAAGAAAGAAAAGTGCGCTCTTATTTCCTTTGTACGTTGACTTTAAGAGAATATAAAACATAGCTAGCATCACAAGTAACGTTTACTGCCTTGCAGCCCTGGGGAATTGAATGTTAAAAGTACGGTGAACGCTCCATCAGTAGCTTAATTGTTTATAAAATTCTGTGGATAAATAGCCATGCTTGCTAAGCAGTTTCAGGTTCAGATGTCAGTCCTGCTACAGGATCTAATATAACCTTAAAAGGTACAGCAGTTACATTCTGAAGCATTTAGGCACCAGAGTTTACCTGCTGCAGTGTTCAATGTGTAACGGAAATTCAAAAAAATGCAGCTCTACAATAAACACAGACATTTGAAGCTTCTAAAAACATTCCATGTTTTACACGAAGCTTTTGACAGACATATTAACATATGTTTTACCTTGTAGCAGTTTCACAGTGACTCTTTTAGTAGAGAGAATGGTATAGAGCTGCTGCTGCTGTTTTCCATTTCTAACACCCCACTGATTAGGCCGCCATCCATATTCAGTCAGTGATGTATCTGGGACTTCTAGAAGGCCTATAGTTACAGTTATAGTTAGAAAAACAATTCCTGATTGGCCAACTTTCTGCTTGGTGTTCCAAGAAATTAACCCATTCTCATTCTTTCCATCCTGTTCTTAATTAAACAAGAGTAGTACTGTAATACTTGCAGAATTTAAGTACATACGCGATTGTATTAAATTAAAGATAAATAAAAATTGCATTTTTAGTTCCCACAAATTATTAGGTCTTGTCTCAAGACCTAGAATGTTCCCCTTTTCCCCTATTTATTTATTTATTTTATTTTATTTGGGCAGGCCCAGAATATGCCCATAGTTTTGTACTGAAATGTCTTGATGGGAAAGATAAAAAACAAATAAAAATGTTTGATCACAAAAAAAAAAAGACAGAATACATGAAAGCTTTGTAAGTAATAGTAACCACTGACGTTAAGGACGGTGTGTGTCTTTGTGTGTGACTCTAGCTGGGATCCTGTGCTTATCTGGACAGTTTACTGAAGAATGGCTGTTGGCTTATTCAAGCTTTCAGCATGTTCTGCACTATTAAAGGCTACGATGTGCGTAAGTGACAATAACCTTGCATTATCCTACAGTACCAGCGTTATAACAATAGTATGGAGTGTTCAGGTCAATTTTAGTCATAGTTTAAGATTATACTGCATTCAGGATTACAGGGGGAAAAACTTTATTCTGATAGTGTACCTTAAATAGTGTATCTTAAATAGCTTAGAATGAGTGATAGAAATTTGATTAAATGTAGTATTTGATGTTTAAAGAGTGGCCTGTTACCATATCAACCATTTGAAATGTTGAAGCACTTTAGACTGCTAAAGCCACTCTTGCATTTCCACCAGGGCATTCACACTTCACCAAACAAGCCAGTGTAATGTTGAGCGCTTTATGGTTCTCTCTGGTTGTCTTTATGTACTGTGTTTTTTTGTGTATGTTTGTTTGCACATGCATCACATCTGCATGCACATCTCTCTATATTTGTTTGTGTATGTGTTTGTATGCACAGCTGAACCTGATGATGAGTGTGAGTTGCCAGCAGGAGAGGCTGGTATTGTGTGGGATGCGATTTGTTTTGCTGCTCTGTTGGCTCAAAGGAGAATATTCCTCAGCTACTACTTCCTGTATGTTGTATCTGACCTTAGAGCCTCGAAGATCCTTGCTTCCAGGTGAGAAAGTAACTAAGTGAGTCAGATGTTTTCTAGAGGGTACTGCATGATGTTTTAAAATACGTTTTTCTCAGCACTTATGATGCCTTCAATCCAAATCAAATCGCTGACTGCAGTTATACATCATCAAACTTGCACTTATACGGAACTGATTGCTGCAGGCAAGGGTTCAAATAGTCTTTCATTGCTGCTGTGGCACACATGCTGTTCATTCTGTTACTTCCAAAGATCTGAAATTGAGACTCATCAGTCTATAAAACCTTATTTCACGTCTCAGATGTCCAGTTCCAGTTTTCAGTATTCTGATGGTCTATATATGTTAAACCTTCAAACAAGGTTCAACATTAACAATGTCCAGTGCAAGCAAAGTGCTACTTCTGGACAGCAATGTTCAAAACTACTTGCTGACTTTTTTATGTTTTTGGTGACAATCGATTCAGTGAACAACATACTTGATATTGCCCTCATTTACTTCATTTGCAAACACGTCCTCACCCCAGGAAAAATGGTGTAATCCAGTTAGTTAAATCTAGCCAATCACTTTGTTTGTTACTGTTGTGTGTAGCACAAGGCATCATTCAAAATGCTAGCGAAGAGGGCGTAAGAGCCGAAGCAGGTGTGAAAGCTGAGAAAGTTCCTAGCTTCTGCTTTATGATATGACTCCCATTTTGCACCGAAGAGTAAGAGTACATAATAATAAGAAGAATTATAATATTAGTAATAATAATAATAATAATAGCTTAAGAATAAATAGTTTGCCCTGAGGAAGTACATGTACTTGTGCTCATTAATATGTAAATAATATTTTTAAAAGCAAAAATTAGTTTGAGCCAGTATAAATTCTCTTTTCGGGACAGTACATTTTTGGTCTGGAAAAAGTTGATGTTGAACCCACATTTTAAAAGAGCACAACATTAAATTGTCGGACATTCTGGTAGTGGTGAAATAGCTGAAATAGTCAGGTGTAGGTATATATGTAGATGTATAGTTGTATGAATGTGTTCTTGTGTTAAAGGGGTGCAGAGCTGTTTGAAGCCAAGGTGAAGAAACGGGTGGCAGCTAGACTGGAGTTGGAGAAGAAATCTGTGAAACTTCTGAAGAAACAGTATGTGTGTGTTTGTGTGCATGTGTGCGTGTGTGTGTTTGCGTATGTGTGTGTGTGTGTTTGTGTGTGCGTGTGTGTAGATTGTTTAAAAATGAGTACACTTGTATTCTAGGATGGAGAAAATCAAGTCAAAACAAAAGAGTCAACCAGCACACGACCCTAAACCAAAAAGTGACACAGAGCTAAAAGGTTTGTTCCCGTGTATGTGTCCTTTGTCCTAATATTAGACACTGAGTAGTTTACTTCTTTGTCCTGTGTTGTCAGTTATATGCAGTGTGTTCTTCCCTGACATTTCTGAATTGCTTTTTATGAAAATAAATGTGTGATTATTAGACTGTAAAGATGATATTTTCCAGGGGAGGGTGATGAGGGGAAATGGTGGAAGCCATGGGTCTCTCGCCCCTCAGGTGAGTTTTGAGTATGTATGTATATATATATATATATATATATATAGGTGCACTATTTACAATTGTTACAATTGAATGAAATAGCATTACTGAATCAGTAGGAAAAAAACACTAAAAAATGGTGTTTGTGCCCTGCTACGAGTTGCCCTGTAAAGCCTAAAACAATAATTTGAAATCAGAGGTTTTGGGGTTTGAAGTTTTTTGGACCATGTTGTCTTTACATATTAACATCATGCAAAGGCACAAAAAAACAGCTCGAGGTTTAGGTCTCAAATGCAAAATCAGCATTATACTGATAAGGATATAATGACAAAAGTAGATAATTCACTTATCACATTATACACAATGTTCTTCCTCCTTGCATGCAGTTACACTTTTCCACCAGGTCCAAATCTCAAATCCCCCAAATTTACAAAGTATAGCTTTTTCTATTTTGAGATGAAAAAGTTGCCCTTGAAATGTATTAAACAGGTGCAATAGCTCTTTAACATCCATGAGGAGTTCAAAGGGGCAGTTTATCAAGACTGATAGTAAATACTGACTGTGTGCTGTTTAACGCCTGTAAAATGCTTGTCTTCTTTTTTGCTGCTAACGTGGTTGCCATTGTTTGTGCTCAGAAACAAACAATTAGGAGACAAACAATTAGGTTTAATTATGTTTAAAGTTAGTTTAAATGTTTAAAATCATGTTTTACATTGATATTTTCCTTATATTTTGAGCACATTTTACAATACTCATCAAAATGTCTTAAGAGCAGATTTTGCCAAAATAATGATTTGACAGCTCATCCCACCAGCCGAAAATGAGCATATGCTTTAAAACATAGTCACAAAAGAATCACTTACTTGTAAAATTTCTGACATATGATATCTTGTTTTCTCTAAATAATTACTTATTATTCTGAAATAGCATACGACCCCTTTTCCAAAAAAAATAAGATGCTATGCCAAATGTAAATAAAAACAGAATGATGTGCAAATCATTTAAACCCTGTATTTAATTGAAAATAATAGAAAGACAACAGGTTTTCTTGAGTGGAAATATAACCAAAAAAAAAACAATCATTCTGTTTGCATACATGCTAAAACATTAGAATTAGATATATAGCTAGCAAATAAACAAGCATGTCTCACGCTGCTCTTTCAACATGTTAGTACACAAAATTTGAACTTTTTGGGTTTTTATACCTTTCATGATGTGTGCATAGACTGCTTTAAATTACATTTATTTGCCCCAACCATTGCAAAACAATTGGGAAATCTAACAACTGTGGAAAACTATTGCAGTGTTAGTCAACTGTTGGTAATTAGCGCCTCTCTTAGAAAATCTCTTAGTCAGACTTCACTGTTGTAATGTGTGTGTGTGTGTGTATGTGTGTGTGTGTGTTTGTGAAAATGTAGTCTGGGACTCCTGTGGGTATCGCCTCTTTGAAAGTGACAGTGAGGAAGAAGAATGTGGAGTGGAGGAGAAAAAAGAGGAAGAGTCTGCTCCAAAGAAAAAATCTGCCCTTCAGGTTAAAAATAAGAAGAAAAAGTAAAAAACCCATCACACACCAATTCATTTCTCCAGTTGAGATTTCTCCTATTTTGCCTCCACAGTTGGCGTACGAGGCTTGGGTAGCAGGATCCAAGGCTGCGCTCAGGGGTCATGAGAGGGAGGAAGCTCAGCTGAGGAGAGTCGAGAGGAGGAGAGCCAAGAGAGAACTGCAAAGAAAGCGGGGTACAGTATATACAGTTATGCATTAGTGTAGATAACCTTAGTAATAACTGTAAATAAGACAAAACTACATGCTTCTGCTCTAAATAGCATTGTTGTATCCAAAACCATTTTTTTTTGTTTTTAAAGTACTGATGCAGACGAGGCCCAGATGCCATACTGCATATTACATTTTGTCAAAATCTAAATTGTGTGAACACAATTCCAGTGGAATGGAGGGTCATATAGTCTGTTGGAAAAATTGCACATTTACTCGAATGCTATTCTAGAAAGTTAGGATTAAATAAGTTATAAGTATGTTTTTATGTTAAGATGTATGTATGTAAATATATTTACAGGCATAGAAAGAACAGAGTCCAGTGAGGATGAATTGGATGAGCCCAGCCCTGAACCAGAGGAAGAAGAGAAAGGTATCATTAACAAACACTTGAAGTGAACTTGCACACATATTGCATTAATGCAGTACAATAGTCATAATTTTGCCTTACGATGAATATATACAACCCAGATATTGCCACCCATAATTATTGCTTTTGAAGTTGTGAGTGATCCAAACAACACATAATGAAATGTTAGAAAGTCACAGCTAAAATAGTGTTACTGTGTAATTGGTATACAACTTAAAGCTACACTATGTAAGACTTGTGGATTTGGAGACCTCTCTGGTGGAAACGTGGGATTGCACGCAACATGTGGCTGGACACTATGTAATGTCAGCTGTGCTTCAGACCCCTTCTCTGAGCAGATAAATCTGATGTTTGCAAGCGCACTGAAAGATTGTTCAAAGAGAGCTCATTCAAAACTTGGTGAATGACATGAATTTTGAGGATGTAAATGAATTATCTATGTCTGTTTTTCTAGTTTTTATTATCTATTTTTTCTCCTGACTGCTTCTTTCAATTTTAACAAAAAAGTCAATGTAATGTAACTAATGTAATTTTGCCACAGGCTTTATGCATGGGTTAAGAAATCTTAGCATAACTTGGAAAAATGGGACTGGGTACTCCATTTACACTTTGCCATCACGCCCAAAAAGTTCCATACACAATACCTTCGTCTGCTTACAATCAAAAAAAGGTACAAACACACAGTTTTGTTTACCCTGACCACCTACCTAGCTGTCTTAAGTGAACGTGATGTGTAATTAGCACAGAAATTAGCATGGGAATTTACAGCCAACAGTCAGTTTTGCTGCATAAAATCATTTTTTGGCATTTTACATGTTTTAACGTTCAGAGTACAGGTAAGTTAAAACAACATATATTGCCTTGATTTGGACCAATACAGTCAGCTTTTTTTTGGTAAAAGCCACCAAAAATCTTTTCTGATGTCGGAGCGTCATCGCAATTTATGTTCGTTTTGTGCAGCAGCAATTGTGATGTTTATCATGTATAGTGAAAATATCTTTAAGTATCATATCGCCCATCCCTATTTTCTGCTTGTCTTATATTTTTAAAATCAGTATATATAGAAGATTTGATTGAAGTAAAACTTTCTTTTCCTTCTCATAGAACACGTTTACCAGCGGATCTTTGACTTTCTGAGGTTTAGCTGGATCTTCCTTCTGTCCCTCATCGATGACTTGACAGCAGGCTTGAACTCGTTCTGTAAGGACAATCTGGACATCTCTAAGGTGCTGCGTCTGGAGAGAGCACTGCTGAGCCAGCAGCAGAACAAGGTGCATGATTAGCTTCAGTCTCAGACATACACAGGATGTTAATATGATATGAAAATGTTGTTTTTTCAGTTACGATTTGTCACTTGACAGATGCTTTAAAAGCTGAAGCCTTGTCTCTTAATCTCTCCTTTTCTCTCTCATTTTGTCTCTTTCTCTTTGTCTTCAGGGCAGGGAGGTCACCCATGACAGTATCCTTCAGTTCTACCAGACCCGTCTGTCCAGACAGAGCACACAGATCTTGCTGGATGAGGAGCTAGCTGCACCTTCCGTTTCACCACCACCATTGCCTGCCACGCCTCGTGGCTACGCCAAACTAAAGAGTGCTAACTCCAAGCTGTCCTGGAGTAGCAGTGTCTCCAGGTGCCAGTTATATGTAAAAACCTCTTTAAAAATTTGTTTAGTTTTATTACATAAAAATACCTTTCTGATATAGATATAGACTGATGTGTGTTTGTTTGAAAGTAACATTTATTTTGGTTTAAATCATGTGTTTCCAACCAGGGTCCAGCACAGTTTGGTTATTTCCCAACTCAAACAGAACCACTAAGACTGCTGAGTTTAGTCAGGTGTATTTGAGCAGGGAAATCACCAAACCTTGCTGCACACTGATTCTCCAGGACCAGAACTGAGCATCCATAGTTTAAATCTTAGTGACATACTAAATCGTGTGTACATGAATGTCTGTATGAATGTTTTTTAGCTGCCTGACCGAAGAGACCATGCTGATGTCACGTCAGCCTACTCAAGATGACATTGATGAACCCTGTTCAGCTTCACCCAAAACAGATCAACACCTCTCACAACCCACAGCTCAGCAGCTACGCCAGAAACTCCTGAAATGTGCTAATGTAGACATGACGTCATTTGACCAGGAGAGTCACCTGCCAGAGTACGAACTGCTTTAAAACTACTGAGTTTTTGCCCCATTACACACACCTAATTCAACTTGTCAGCTAATTAGCAAGACCTTCATGAGTTGAACACAGATTGTTAGAAGAGGCAAAATGCTTAATCTCTGTAGGGCTTTGGCCCGGAATTCAGAAACGGTGTAAAACATTGAGAATTACACTTCTAGTAGTGAAACTGCTGAAACTTGCATGTTTGGTGAGGCAAAACTATTGTTTACTTGGTTACTATTAAGGCATAGAAGGGCCTGGGTTTGATTCCCTAGCTGGGTGACCAGTAAGGGTGGGGGGAAAAATCGATTCTTAGATGCATCGCGATGTGGATGTGGACGATTCTGAATTGATTCACAAATGTCAAAAATCGATTTTCTAAATTTTAATTGATAACGTAATGTTGACGGAACGCAAAAGGCGAAACTTTGCAAAGTGCAGCGCTCGGACAGTCTGTGGCTGCACACTACATTAAACGCTAGTGCAGGGGTCGCAACCCAAATGTTAATAAGAGTCATTTTGTCCTTTCAGCAAAAATCAAACCACCTTGGGAGCAACATTTTGAGTCCATTTTACCATCTTGGCTGTACATGTGTCTCAGCACGTGCTAATGTCTGAGTGTAGAGTAAAAATATAATACAAACAAAAACGCAGACTTACTTTGCTCTGCTTTAAACTTTAGCTCAGCTGTAGCCGCTTTTCTTGCATCACCAGCTGTAAACTTTTCCACAAAAGTAGAACAGTTTCTTGTAAAGTGTCTCTCAATGTTCTACTTTTTACAAGGCTGAAGTCGCTTTTCGTTCGTATTTTCCCGTTTCACCTTAAATGGTGCCTGAGGCGCCAGAATGTAGCTGCTGCACCATTTAAGGTGGAACGAGAAAATTAGAACGAGAAGCTGGAGAACGAGAAACTGACTTCAGTTTCACGTGTTTTTAGTGTTTGACAGTTTCTCGTTGCAGATTAAATGTTTCAAGAAACCAGCTGGAGTGATTATAAATGCAATAAGTCCATTCGTCTCCAAATTATGGATGTTCGTCTTAAATCTTTCTCTTTGCCTTTTCGTTAGCTACTAGCTAGATGAACTAGCGGTTATAGGCTACATTAATTCCAGCGTTTAAGATCATTTATTGTTGATACTGTGTTTGAACGATCAGCAGAGCTTTATTTTACTGCAAATGAGGATTATTTTATTTTTACCTAGAAATCTAATTCTGATGTGGAGCCACCCCAGGCCAGTAAAAGAGTCGCAGGTTGTCGACCCCTAAGCTAGCGTGTGGAAGCATTTTGGCTTCTGTGGAGCATATTACATGTTTCCACCCATTTTCCGCCCGGTTGTAGTTGCTGCCAACCAGAGGACCATCGATCAAGCGATGTCAAAACTTTCACCCAACTCGGAAAAGACGAAGCGAATTACAAACTGTATCACAACTTTTATTGCCAAGGATTTGCATCCGTTCTCAGTCATTGAGAACCAGGGCTTTCGCGCTATGTTGCACACTTTGGAGCCGATAACAGCGTCCCGTCTCAAAGATATTTTACTGACATAGTGACGCCCCCATTCTCTACAACGATACCAAAACCGAAGTTATGAAATCACTAAAGAAAACAGGTAGAATAGCTGTAATCTGCTGCGTGGACACACATTGCCACAGGATCTTATTTCACCGTAACAGCGCATTTTATCACAGATGAGTGGCAGCAGCGTCTCGTGCTCCAAACGAGAGCAGTGAATAAGAGTCTTCCAGTTCACTTGCCACATCACTTCCATTTGATTTATTAATAGAATATATTGCAAGTAAATTCATTGTGGTTCATTACAGATACTTTGCTTTAAAAGTTCCAAGTTGTCACACAGTGAGAAAATAGAAATCCTGTATAGAAAAAAAGATGCATCAAGATGCATCGATAATCGTTTTATAATCACATCGCAGCCCTCTGAATCGTAATCGAATCGAATTGTGAGGTGCCTAGAGATTCCCGCCCCTAGTGACCAGGGTCCTTTCTGTTACGTGTTTTCCCCATGTCTGCGTTGGTTTCATCCCACAGTCCAAAGACATGCAGTCAGGCAAATTAGTGATGCTAAATTGCCCCTAGTTGTTAGTGTGCATGTGTGCGTGCCTTGTGATGGAGTGGTGGCTTGTCCTGGGTGTTTCCTGCCTTCTGCCATATAAGTGCTGAGAATAAGCAGCTTAGACAGTGTGTGTGTGTGTAAAAGAATAATCAGCGTTAAATATGTACATCAGTAAAGCCAAATTGATACTTCGGAAGCTGTCTGTCTACCACTTTGATATACACTCAGCCTTAATGTTTTTGGTTTTGTTTACTCAGCATGTGTAATCAGAAAAAAGTCAGCAACAAGCACCATATTTTTAGCCTGAGTTAAATCCTAATTTGCCCCTTTCATCAAATTTTGACAGTTGGAAGTGAATTTCTAAGTCAGGAGCTCTAACAGAAGCTCCTGATGGCATGGATGATTTTTTTAGGTCTTTTCATTCACTAAAGCCAGACATACTCTATGCAATGTTTAGCTTGGTTTTAAGCCCAGTTTTCCCATTCTGACAATTTTGACAATTGGAAGCAAAATTCCGGGTTGGCACCTCAAACAGAAGCACCTGACGGTGTGGATGATCTGGTAGAGTGAGAGGGGAAATGTGTCGATCTTTGGCTGATTGAGATCTCAAGTAACATGTTTGATTTTTACAGCTATAAACATTTACAAACCATATATGGGATTGTCAGTGACGTCACTGAGCGAGCGATTCAGGCAACAGCCAATGAAAAAACCTAAGAGATAGATAGAGAGAGAAAAGAAACACCAAGAGATATGTGTACACAGAGATGGAGGAGCAGCATTTTGAACTTTGGCAAATATATGAGTGCGTCTATAATGTATGAAGCAGAAGTTCAGGGCAAAATGTGGATTTTGTAAGTCGTGTAATTGACACCAAGTTTCAGAACTGCAAACATCTCACTATTCTAGCATTACGACTATTGCTCTTCTAGAACTCTGCTTTCTCTTATTTGTTGTTTTTCCTTTGAAGTCATGAAGAACCATCTGCTGTAAGTGAAGAGGATGAAGAGGCAGAAGATGAAATGGATAGGGAATGCGAAAAGAAGGAAGAAGAAGAAGAAAATGAGGCAGAGGAGCAAGGAGAAGATCACTTTGAAAAGAAACGTGTTTTACTTAAGTCATTGTCGTTGGACTCTTTGGCCATGGAGCCGAAGAGGGAGAACATTCCAGAACCTCAGGCACTTAGTCAGGAGACCAGGGCCCTCACTGCCAGCGAACTGCTGCTTAACAAGTGAGATACACATTCCACTTCTTTGTCTGTGTCTCACAAATCACAATTATGCTGTGTCAGTTGTGTACCTGGCACAAACCAAACACTTAGTAGCACAGAGCACAGTAAACAGGGGAGTAGATGAGGCCCAATGGAGCTTTACATATGAACTCTCGTTTCTGTAATGAATTAAAACTTACCATTAAAAAAATAGACGTTGTAAAAGTATTAAGGGAGTATGAAGGAATACACCAGCAAATCAAAACACCAATTCTTTTCATTTTTTATTCTTTTCATTCTTTTTATCTTTTACCCCCTTTTTTATTACAAGCTGCCTTTTACATAGTTTACATTAATTTGTTTGGCTGTAGTTTGGACTGTTGAACAACACTGAGGTGAAGAAGCTAGACGCGTTCTTAGTCAGTCATTTGCCCACTACAGACCTGAGAGATGGAGACAGAGACAGCAAGCTAGTTCAACAGTTTAGTTCCTGTAACTTCAGACTGGCTGAAAATCTATACAAATTTAACATAAAACACTGAAAGAACTTGCTGTGCTGTCAGTCCTGAATGACATTTATGTTTGCCTATCAAAGTTATTTCACTCACAGTGGAATTTCAACTTTTAGCAATAAAATAAGAACTTGGCTATCTATTCTGTAAACCACTTAAACTGTTCATGTCTTGAACTTACTTCTGCATCTTTGCTGATATCTAGGTAAACAAAAATCCACTCAGACTCATCTGTTTCTTTATGTGACGTATATAAAAAAGAGATGTAAAAATGTATAACTAATAGTTACAAATATAAAACTGGAATATTTGATTTAAAAAGTGGGCAGGGTACTGCAACATAAATAAGCCCCCAAGAGACCTTCATGGTGCGATGTCGAGGTCAGTAGCCCTTTCACAAATATTAAAAAGATGTTGTTTTTGAGTCAGGGTTAGATTGATTTAGCTTACTAGTCAGGTGGTATGACCCCAGGAAAATCATGAAAACATGCTTTTATTACAATTATGTATTGTATATTTTTATAATTTCAAAAGTTTATTTGTAAAAAAAATACAAATTACCTCAAGTCCAAGGACAAAGGTGTGTATGGTTGTCCAAATACAAGGAGTAGTTTATATGTTTTCATTAGTGGTAAGTAACTTTAAATATATGTTTTATTAATATGAACAAATCAATACATCAAAAATACAAAATACACATCACATCCTATTTAATATTTTTTCAGCATTTTTATTTTTTTATTGTATTTTTTTAATTATATTTTTCTTTTTTATTTTATTTGTCATTTACCCCTTTATCAACATGATGTTTATTATTGCCATTAGCAGCAAAAAGCTCATTCATGCTCCCACACCCAAAGTATGTTTCAGATCCCAGAGATCGACGAGTCTGATAAGTTCTACCATTCCTTGCCGCGTCACCTGCGACTCATCTTCGCCCTCTATAACACCATGGTCTCCCAGTCAGAGATGCTCTGCTACTTCGTCATCATCCTCAACCATATGGTGTCTGCCTCTCTGCTCACACTCTTCCTCCCCATCCTCATCTTCCTCTGGGCCATGCTGTCCGTGCCACGGCCCACCAAGCGATTCTGGATGACTGCCATCATCTACACTGAGGTTAGCACAGAGAAATGTGGCCACCTCAGGCTCGACATAGTTTAACTTAGTCCCCTAAATAGTCGAGTTTTGGGATTTGTTTGTGTGAGCTAGACTTACTGTGCAACCTATGACTCATTCTACTCTATTTATTTGTGTTATTCTGTCTTTCAGCTTACTGTTGTAGTGAAGTACTTCTTCCAGTTTGGTTTCTTTCCATGGACTACCTCTGCGTATCGTGGGATTAACGCAGAGCGTCCGTTCGCCCTGCCCAACATCGTGGGAGTGGAAAAGAAAGATGGCTACGTTCTGTTTGACCTCATCCAGCTGCTCGCTCTTTTCTTCCATCGCTCCATCCTCAAGGTGATGCTGGCATTTTGGTTCTGTAAAATCACATGATGTACACATTAGGATTTTTTTTTCAATTTGCACTTAAATTAGCATACAGATTTAATGCATGATTAGAGCTATAAGATTGTGTATACACAATAAGTGATACCCTCAGTGGTACATCTCAGTACTTTTAGTCAGTTAACATTATTGTTGTATTGTTGTAGAAGTTGTACTGACTCCACACACCCCGTCTCATCTTCAGCCTTTTTATGTTATTGTTCTGTTTAAAAACATTAGGCTCTGAAAAGATACAAAAACCTACTTTTCACCTGGAAAAACTTTAAGGTTCACAATTAGACCTTAAAACACACTGTTGTACCATCGAGGGAACATTTACATTGTTTGTACCTTGATGAATGAAGTGTAGCTGCACAGTACCTTGATTTCCAACAGTGCAGAACATTTTCTTTTAGATCACTTTTACAGTTAATTTACTTGTAGATTTTTAATGAGCTTCAGGTGGATAAATATATCAGAGATGTAATAGACATAAATATGTTTTTCTATTTTTACTTTTATAAAAGGAAAGACTGCATGAGACTCAGTCAGCATGCCGTTGACGGCAAGGTTTAATGACCGTCTGTCAGTGACAGTAGTTTGAGAGATCTTGTGTCTATCTATTGTCTAAATATGTATTGACATAAATTGCGCTGTCATTACTACACACAATGTGCAGAGACCTTTAGGAATTCAACTTGTCACTTTTAGTTTTCTTTAAATTCAGATTTGGCAGAAAAATTGCAGATGCACCTCCCACCAAAATTCGAGAAGTGGTAGACTCTTTATCTAAAACAAGTGTGACTTTTATGTCTGTTAGATATACAATTGTATGCAAAAGGTTGAACACCCCGGTCAAATGTTTTGTTGATTTTCTAAGTGAAAATAAGTTAACACATCCTCTACAAAGAACAAATGGCTTTTTATTTAAAATGTGGCATAACTTTAGCACAGGCCACATCTTATTTTTATTTTTTTCCCAATATTTCCCAAAATTTAGCAAACAAACAGTAATTGAGCATTAAAATGAGTAGTAGCTTGTTCTCTATAGAGGATGTGTTAACCTATATTCATGTAGAAAATCAACAAAATATTTAACTTGACCAGTGACACATATGACTGT
>JAILXH010148857.1:0-13585 GCA_023558415.1 Piaractus mesopotamicus
TAAACCCCATTAAACAGGCCCATTTATTTTCTCTATGTAATGAAACATTGAATAAAAATAATGGGAACCAGAGTTTTTGAAATGTGGCACTACCAGTGCTTGTCAGTGTATCAAAATATTATGATATGTATTGTGTGTCATGTAAATGTCTTTACATATTGTGACACAAAATTTTTGCCATATCACCCACTGCTAGAATGAATTTTGTACTCACTGGTGGTCAGCAGGGGCGGGTCTCGTCCTCTATTAAGTTCTGGGGAAACTAAATCATCCACTAGGATCCTTATCCTCCCCTAACACTCACTCTTAAAGCTAAAGATAAAGGCAGAAGCTCGGCTACGGCACGGGGTAGGCCGTTTCTACAGAATTTCACCAGATCTAATGGAGAATTGTGTGCGCATTGAGACATTCTGTCATAGCCTCTACAAACTGTTGACCTCATAGCAGCCATAGAAGGCAGGGAGACGGCTTAGTGTGGTGATAACTGTGAGTTGGGGTGTATTGTGGGGCATGACAAACCATACAAAGGCATCTCCTCAAAAAATAGAACAAAATGTAGCCTTAAAACATTCGGATAGTATGTATGTGAGACAATATGGCCTATTATCCTTTACTAAGCACATAAAGCCAGAGTCATCCAATCTCAGCTACATTCACCTGCCTATTCACCTATGTCCACCTGAATAGACCTCCCAGCTTTCCAGACTAGAGCTCAAGCCTAGTCTTGTGCTCTGTAAGGAGAATCCTAAGTGAGGACTGTCCTGCTGTAAAGTCCTAGCTCCTCCCACTTGGCTCCAGAGTAGGTTCTAGCACTAATGAATGCCGGCTTGATGCACCTTGAAATGAAATAGTGCTGAGAAGCCCCGCCCACTCTGTATTTAAGGCGCAAATGTCAGCCTGCCCCAGACTTCAGCACTTTGCTTTGGACTGGCACGTTTGTGGCCGTGGGAAAAAAAGGAAAAAAAAAAAGACTCCAAGACACGGTTTTTATTTTATTTTATTTCATTCTGTTTTACACAGAAGGAAAAAATCTCACCTGAGACAAAGGTTAGTATACACACTTTCCCTTGATAATTAAAGCCAGCATGCTTATGTTGATTTAAACACATTAAGGGTTAGTTACCATGGGAACTGCTTGCTAACTACTTAATGACTAATAAGGGTGTAAAAGTTCAGCTGATGCCTTTGTGTGTAAAGTCTGATGCCTTGCAGGCTAATTTAGCTCCAACTTTTCATGCCATCAAAATAGCAGTAAATCTGTCCCCAAAGGATGCCAGTTAAATCTCCTGTTTCTCTCTCTCAGAGGGGCCGTCCTCCGTCCTCCTCCAGACAAAGCTCCAGCTACAACTCGGAGCTTTTCTTCTGCGTGTGTCGTCCAGGTGCTTGTGCAGCCCCCCTGCTGCCCGGGGGGTGTGTAAGGGAGCTTGGCCCACCATGAAGGCGCTTCTTCTCCCGCTAACTCTGTATTGCATCAGCCTGCTCTCTCCACAGCTCCAGGCGCTTCCTGTGGGCGACAGGTAGGAATTCAATCACTTCTAACGAGTCTTTTGATCATTTTTAAGGATTATGTATGCACGGAGAGAAGGAGAAAAAGCTGAAGGATTTGGCTTCTTTTTTATGCCACGAAGCTGAAGTCAGCTTCTCATTCGCCAGCTTCTTGTTCGAATTTTCCCGTTCCACCTTAAATGGTGCCCCAGTTACATTCAGGCGTTACCCCCACCAGCCCTCGGGCGCCTGGATGTAACTGCTGCACCATTTAAGGTGGAACGGGAAAATTCGAACGGGATGCAGGCGAATAAGAATCCAACCTCAGACTCGTCTTTTATCTCCTTTGGCGAGTTTGGGGGTCGCGCAAATGCGCGCGAGACGCACCCAAACTTCATACCTGTTGGAAAATAAGTTTAAAAGTTTTAGAAAGTTGGGGTTTGGTGTAATCCCGTCTCTGTGAGGTACAGCGCGCGGTTATTCAGTGTCAGCCTGAGCGCTGTGATAGTGGACGGAGTGAAGGTCAGTGGGAGTGAGTGAGACGTGCCGGTAGAAACGCGCGCGCTTCCCCTTCCAAATCCTTACGCCGGTCACAGCTGATACCGGTTAGCGGCGAGGAGAGCGGATTAAAACCAGCCAGACTGAAGGTACAAGTGCTTTTACTACAACCAGACAATGGTTAAAGTATTACTGACAGTAGCAAACTTAATTATGAGTTAAATCAACTAATTTACAAGGGGAAAAAAAATCTCTTAAGTGCTGAATAACTTGTAGAACTGCAGCGGAACTTCTTAGTACGCACTTAAATGGTTCTTTAAAGGTTGTTTAGTAAAGGAAATGGTTCTATTTGGAAAAAATGACTTCAATATAGACACATTTTATGCTTAAATGGTAATTTGCATGGTGAAATCGTTTTTCAGATCGATGGAAAATGTGTTAAATATGGTTCTAAATAGAAACGTTTTTGAAAATGCTTCTGTATAGCACCAAAAAAAGGGTTCTTCTGTTGTTAGAAGCTTTAAAGAACCATATAGAACTGGTTTTCTATCGTAGAAAAGAACCATTAGACCATGCAAAGAAACATTTAAGCATGAAATGGTTCTGTATAGAACTTAAAGCTTAAAGTGAGAACCCTTTTTGGTGCTATCTAGAGCCATTTTTAAAAAGGGTTATTTGAAGAACCATATAGAACTGGTTTTCCATCATAGAGACGGACCACTGGACCTTGCAAAGAAACCATTCATGCCTTCAGGTGGCTCTTTGAGTGATGATGGTTCTACACAGAACCTTTGCCTTAACGGACCCTTGAGAACCATTTTTAAAGGCTGTAGCCTCATTTGAAACTGCAAAAAGTACAAAGCCATCGCCATTTTATTTCAGTCCATAAACTTGGTTTGTTTACTCACCATTGGCAGTGTGATTGTGTTTGTTTGTTTGTTTGTTTGTTTGTTTGTTTTGATTATTGAAGTTGGCATTGGAAAACTCCAGATGTAGAAGATACATATTTCAGTGCACTTATAGGAGACTATGTTTCAATTTCCCATTTAAAAGCCTTTTTTTAATTCCACTAAAATTGATTTATTTAATTAGCCTGTTAATTTCCTTTGTTTTTCTTTACTCATTGAGAAAGAATAGACTAGTGAGCATCAGTTAAAACTGGAATAAACAGGTTTCTCTGCGTCCCCTGTTACCTGCTGACCCAGAATGCCTGAAGATAAACTAGCATCATCATTAGTCATCACTTTATTGTTTGTCTTAGTGTGGCTAAGCGTCTCTCACAAACTCTTTGTACAATATTTCCAGTTAATAAATTGGTTGAAATGCTAGTTATGTTGTACATGGGTCGTGTCACATTTTGATAGCAGTGGCGGATATTAGAATTGCCTCATAGCCGGAGTTTTGAGTATTAATGGATGGAGTGAAGAGGAAAAGGCAAGGCTAATGGGAAACAGTTGACTTTGATGGCAGGCAACGGTTGACCTGAGGAGACAGTTGTGGGCTTTTAGTGAAATATCAGTGCCTGGCATGTTATTAATCAGGAGTCCTTTCTCCTCTACTCAAGTGGACAAACTAGTTCTCTCAGTTCTGATACTACTGTGTTGTGCTGACGTATGTAAACTTTTTTTTCCCACGATCCCACGTGAGGTACCGACTAATGGAGTTAAGTCAGCTATTGAAATGGCGCCAGTAGTAAGGCTAGGAGCAACGTTTCACGTTTGCCTGTCCGTGGATGTCAGCACATGCTTTGTGCGTGCGCCGGCGATGCAGTCTCTGGAAACCAAATGGATTTAATCAAGTGCATTGGCAAAAATGATGCGGTGTCTGTGTGCCCTCTTCTGGCTGGCGGATACTGTGGTCATGTGCCTGGGATTCAGCTCTGCTTTCAAGTTAATCTTTCACAAAGAGACTCTCTTGCTCTCCGGAGCGGTGTGTATATATATTCACAATAAATAATACTTCTCAGGATGACTCAACTACTTTTAAAACCGCCCCAAGCAAATTACATAGGTCCTGAATGTTTGTGGATTGGCATGGGCTTATGATGAGTCAACATCCTTTCTTTTCCCTGTGATTGGGCATAAGCAGTGAGACACTATATACGGTAAGAAGCAGTGTACTATAGGGATTGGCACATCGGGCATAGATGACTCATGGCTGTCACAACTTTGAGACAATGGCTTGAATCAGGGGTACCATACACTCTCAGAAATAAAGGTACCAAACTGTCACTGGGGTGGGACCGTCAAGGGTGCATCTCAGTACCTTTAGTCGGGGAACATAATTGTACCATAATCCATTGAAATGATATTTTCTAACTTGTATTGACTCCACGCACCCCGTCTCGTCTCCAGGCTTTATATCTTATTGTTCTGTTTTAAAACATTAGGTTATGAAAAGGTACAAATATGTACTTTTCACCTGGAAAAACTTATTTAAGGTGCACAGTTGGACCTTAAAACCACTGTTGTACCTTTGAAGGAACGTTTACATTGTTTGCACCTCGAAAAATGAAAAAATGTACCTGCACAGTACCTTTATTTCTAACAGTGAATAGTTCTAGAACTAAGAGGTTAAACTGGAACGTATTTCTAATCCAGCATTGCTGAGTGAGTGTCGTCACAGGTAAAGAATGGGGCAAGAAGGCTTTTAACATCCATGCCTCCATGTTAGACTGAGGTTAGAAAGTCCAGATGGAGCCCAGTTATTTTTTGCAAACAGACAGCATGATCAACCAGATTCAGTTGCACTGTGTGGTTTGATGAGTGGGATTCTCCGCAAATAGAGGACTGAACGTCCTGTCTGTCTGGAGGAAGAGGTGTGGGGGTGGCATTCCCAGAATCTTCCTATGGGTTACTTGGTAGAAAGGCAGTTCAGAACTTGCCACCTGTTTCACTCCTGTAGACACACTTTCTCCATTTTTTTTCCATCCATTTTCTTTGTCCTCTGACCCAGATTGAATCTACCATTTGGTAAAAAAAAAGTTCTCTGGTCTGTCTGAAGGATATAGGTTATAGTACAGACCTATTTTAAAGACTATCATTCTAGAGAGCGGCTAAGTGTAAAGTGTTACTTTGTGAAAATGTTGGCCTGACGTGCTGTTTTATATGCCTTACATAACATATTGAGGTTTTGTTTGTGAGAGAAGATTTGGAAGCTGAAGCCAAACTATAAGCTGAAAGTGGATTTTAGGGTAACAGCAGGAAACCTGGATCGCTCCCCGGGAGCGTGTATAGCCTAGTCTGAGGTCATAGCCGGTCTGCCGTGGCTGAAATTCGCCTCATGTGGTTCAAGACTGAGGCCAGTGGCCTTTCTGCTTGCTTCGTCTGACATGAGTCTGTCTGCGGTCGTATGCACTATAACGTAACCCCGGTCAACGATATTTCTCTGTGCTGACCGAAAAGATGTGCTTTTGAGTTTGCTAACAGCGTCCTAAAACCATTAACTAATTGCTTATGCTGGTATCATCTAGAGTAACGTCAACCGGTGTCTAAAACCAATATTTACTTCACCCAGAGGTCAAGGGTATTGTTTATCTTGAGGCAGAACAGCTTAAGCCGTGATGTATTTCGCAGTGTTTGTTCAGTAGGATTAGATATGATGAAAGTGTGGATGAAAGCGCTACTGTGTGCGTTGAGTTGAATTCTAGCAAACATATGCTTGTCATTCTGATGGCTTTTATTGAGCAATGATGCTTTTACTGGCTGAAGGAGGTTCATGACACTCAGAAGTGGGTTGAAAACACCGTTTTCCAAAGCTTTTTTGAGTCACTGTGAGTGGTTTGATGATGTTAGGAGTTGTATTCGGTCCTCTCTGGCCCCGTTTTACACCATAAACACATATCGCAGGGGCGCAGGGGTCGTTATAGCCAGGGCCGAGCCGTGCGGGCAGACGAAATATTCGGCAGTCAGGCAGAATTCCAGTGTGGATTAGCGGCTAAGACCTACATTCCACTCTCTCCATCCCCAGAGGACAGGCTTCTGTTCAGCACAGAACATGGCAAGAGGTCTCAACATGGTCCACATAGCAAGAGGCCAGGCTTGACTTAGAGTCAGTGCTGGAGAATGGGCCTCTGAGTTCTCAAATTCGGAGACAACCTGGCTTCCGAGCAAAACTTAACACTTGGAGTGCATTTTTAACCAACTGCTTTCAATAAACTACTTCAAGTGAGCTGATAGCTGGGTTTTTTTGCAATATTATAACATGAGGCCTATTTTAGTCTTCATAGTTATTGACATCTTGGCTGTGTTTGCAAACATAAGACGCTGACGGTGTTGACGCATATTGCTAACAAACGTTGTAGACCTAAATGAATCACTGACTTTTCATTAGGTGCACCTATTCAGTGTAGACGTATATAGTTCTCCTCATTCTTTTGTTCCTCTTGATACAAGAACCTCTCCTTTAGGTATGGTCACCTAGCACCTTAACAATTGCAGTAAATCACTTCTCCCTACTCCAGCCAAACAATAAGGTCTCTGTTTACTAGTGGGAGCGTGTGGCTTGCCGTATTTAGCTGGATTAAACTGGTCATTGTAAACCATGTCCCTCCCTGGGCAATCAGGTAACACATGCCTGGCTCTTGATTTAGGCTCTTGAGTCCTGGTAGGAGGGGCAGTCGTGAGAGTGGCAGAAGCACTTTCTTGTTTGAGTTAATTTTGAATCGCTCTGTTGGATGTCCAAGTCTAGACTTGCTTATTTTATGGTAGCTCTCTGCTGAACAACCTGAAACCCAGAAGTGGACAGTTCTCAAAGACCAAGGGAGTGTTGGCGTGTAAAAAGATAACATTACCAGTCTATACAAGACCTTGTGGAAAGTATGAGTCTTTGAGTCTTTGATTCAGATTGTTGTCCATTTTATACATTTCAACACATTACCAAGCTGTTATCAAAAGATTTTAGGCAATTTTATATGCTCATAAATTTCCAATTTGCTGCAGTCTTACCTTATCTAGATAGGATAGGATTGGATATGGGAGAAAGCATCCCAGTGTAACTGGAGAAGAACATTAGCTTGATGACTCATAGTCACATTTTCGATCAAAGACCGCAAAGTACAGTATTACTAGCCCAGCTGGTGGGCTCGAAATAACAGACACGTTAATGTTTCCTTTGAAAAGTTTCCATGTGTCAGCTTGTCCAGTTAGAAATGTCTTAGCCTCAGTCCTAGTAGAGGCACAGCTGGGCGCATGAGCTGTTGATCGTGGCTAAAATGGATGTAGGTGCTCAGAGAATGGTCTCCGAGAGCAAGGGCTTATTAAATGCCAGATACCCTTACTTTTTCCACTTTTCACCAGTTACTAATTCTCTTGAGCTGTTGTACCCTATAGACATCACACGGTTTCCTTGGCTGCTTGCCACCCCCAGACTATTTGAGAGTTCAGCAGCCATTGGTGACAATTTACAGGGTACTTGTTCCATCATGGCAGATTTAATAATCATTTCTAAAGAGTGGGATTCGTGTCAAACCAAGTGCCTAACAATGGGCGATCAAACGAAACAAAGGTAGCATGTCAAACAAACATGTTACGGAACCTGGTCACTATGATTCAGCAGAGGATTGTTTTTGTCCCTCTAAAACCTCGGCCCTCTGTTCCCCTGGTTGTGCTGGGAAGGCTTTACAGAGACTCGCAAATGAAGTTTCTGCATGGACGTTTCCCATTACGCCGTAGATGGATTGGGTTTCCTGATGCAGGTGGTAATTTTCTCTGCACTCAGCCTTACACAAAGCAGAAATCCACCAGAACCACCGATCAAGTTTCATTGTGGTTTGGAAGAGGTAATTGAGAAAATTTTATGCCTCAAAAAACATGCTCATTAAAAGAAGACTGAAACCGTACTGGAGTTAATCCAGCAAATTTGAACAGGGCTAAGGCAAAGCGGGATGGCCAGACACGGCACACCATGTTAAGATTTTCTCACTGGCAAGGTGAAATGGTTGTTATTACTGCGCTCTTCTTGGGGCATGTCCAGTTTATGGAATCACATCCTGTGTTCTCCGAATGCCAAGCAGTCAAATTCTTTCCATCAAGTCTGGCTTTGTTATCGGCAAAGATCTTTGATGCTCAAAGCTGATCAAAGGGCATCCTGAGTGAAGATAAGGCTTTTTCAGTAATCTTAACACCATTTTACCTGGGCTGATGGATCTGTTTTACACAAGGTGGTCTAGAGGGAAGACTTTTAGGGATTTAGCCAACGTTGATGAGTGTTGATGGTGCTCTAGGAAAGGCGAAAGGGCAAAGAGGGATGAAGTAGATGGGGGAGATTAGCTCTTCTTAATCTTCTAGACTGGAGGCCAGATACCTTCTGGATCAAGCTCAAACAAAAAGAGAAAATCAGCCAAATGAACTTTGTGCCTGAGATGCGATGCTCAGCTCATGAAGAATATCTGTGTCTTGCAAATAGAGCAGATTTAGTGATTTTTGGCTTTGGGAGTTAACTTGCGTATGTTGTAAATGAACTAAGATCAGCTCTGCATTCAAGAGTGATTTAACTAACAGTGTATCTCTTTCTATATAAACTGGCTTGCTTTATTAGCTTTATTTGGAAATGAAGCCCCATGATACCAGTCATTCCCAATATGGAAAATGCAGGCTTTCTTGAGTTTTTGCTTTGCTTTTTTAGGCTTTTTTTTGTAGGCTTTAAAAGTGCCATAGTCATCAAAAAGTGCATTGTAAATGTATATAGCTATTACAATCAGTTTGTCTTGTTGAGATCTGGGAAGGAAGAGATTTTCATTTGGTACTCAGTTGCATTCCATAACTACCAGGTGCCTTTTTGTCAGATGTTGGCAAACATCTCACTCACTTTGCCCACTGCGTTTAAAATGGCTGATGTTTTAGCACGAGCCTTGCATGTGACAGAGACCTGAACTAGGGTCCAGTTCAAACACTGTAATGGCTGGGAGCAAATTGCAGGGGCCGTGTCTGGAAATCCAGTGTCACCATCAAACAGAGAGCAGATGGCAACTGCATGAAGGGCAGTATAAATGTGAAGTGTTTGCTGTACTCTCAGTTCCTGCTGGCCACAAATAAGAATCAGCCAGTTTTAGAGTGTGTTCCCGGTAGTTTTTTAACAAAGAGTACATTTAGTAGTCATTATGAAGTGATGGATAATTCCATTGCCATGGAATAAATATTTGTGGATAGCATCTTATTTCACATATTGCAGTGGACTAATCATTTTTACATAACACTTATACATGACCTACTTTACCAATTGTCATTCTTGGAACATACAATGAAATACTCTTGACCTTAAACAGTGTCACTGCAGTATTGAGTGAAATCAGATCTGGTGGTAAATTCAGCATGTTTCTGTTTCTGTTCTCTACAGGTTGGACTTCATGACGAGGCTCTCTCAGCTAAGAGAAGAAAACCCAGAATCTGACCCAGGCTCTGACGCTACTGACCCAGGCTCTGACGCTACTGCCAACCCAGTTGTAGCTTTGGATAGAACCGCCCTGTGGAGAGCCCTACTGTTGAGAAAGCCACCTACACCATTTGAGGATCCAATGAGTGTTTTCCGTGTTCCCCACACTGCTAGGCCTGTAGCAGGAGCCTCCGCTGAGCAAAGGGACGGGCCTAACCAGACAGGCTTGAGAAGCCGTCGCCATGCCTTCATACGGGGTCATCATCCACAGCGCCATGGCCAGCTGATGCGTGTAGGGTGTGTCCTGGGCACCTGCCAGGTGCAGAACCTCAGTCACCGCCTCTACCAACTGGTGGGCCAAACAGGACGCGAAGACTCCTCTCCTATAAACCCTCGCAGTCCACATAGCTACGGATGAGCTCTGGACCGACCCTGGCCTAACCTGCAACCCCAGCAAGAACAGCGTTATTCACATCTATCCTGCCTCTTTTTTTGGCTACTAGTCTATAAGTTAGAAACTGTTTCAGCACTGCTTATTTCCCCTACTTTGTGCCTTTGCTTTTTTTGAAGCATATACGGTGCCTTTTTTGGTCAGGAAGGATCTTATGTTACTGACATGGCTAGAACTCTTCTGTTCTCTGCCCTTAAAAAACATAGACTCTTACGTTCGCCTTGGGTTGTTCTTTCGCTCAGCTGAGCATTTTGGACATTCTGATCACTCTAATATGAGAAAAGAAGCCTTACCTTTCCTGGTCTTCTGCTCACAAGTGCCATTCCGGACTGTGATCTCTGGTCTGCTCTACCAGCCCTCTGCAAACACAAAGCGGCCTCACTTAAGGCTGTTAACTTCTACACCAGTGATCAAACTGGCTAAGCCGTTAATGTGGATTTGATCCAGGAGTGCGATGGGATTTCTGTCAAATCAACGCCAGTGCATTCCACAAGAGACTTATCTGACGCTGAACCCCTTCACCTCTTCCCTCCCAACCTGCATCCTAAGCGCCAGGAGTCTCCCCATGACAGCATGGGAGAATAATCACCATGCCGAGTAGACGAGACAGATCCAAAGCCAAAGCCTTTGAGTTCAAGACCACCAGCAAGCGACCTCGCTACTCACAATCAACCTCACACATTAAGCACTCTCAGGCTTGGTCGGTTCCACTTACGAGGACATGTCCGGTAGACGACAGCCAAGCTCAGTAGTGAAAGTTTACGCAAAGGTTTTGTTTTAGGTAATGGATCATCATTTGTGACCATTATTTCTTCATATAAATAATGAGTAAAGGGTCAAGGCCTCTCCAGTAATACACATACTGAGCTTAGTCTCCATGTTATCCATAAAACCGTGAGGGCTGCTTAACGAGTAGATTATAATCCCTTCAGTTCTTTCCCACTAGAATAGCTCTGGAATCCTGCTGGGGTTAGCTTCATAAACAAAACGAATGCCTTTCCAAACATTTCCTAACAGATAATTAACAGAACACTCACGCGTGCACACACGGCAAATTATCCCCTGCGTAACGTACACAGTCGTAAAACATAGAAATCACATAATTCTTGGCATTAAATAGTTGTTTAAGAAACAATATAACAGTTGAGAGTCCTGTAAAACAAAATCTCTGTAGTCTTTACTACCATGCATGGCCCCCTTTTATATGCAGAAAGATGTTTTAAAATGAAAGCAGGCTCAGCAAATTCTGAAGACCTCTATTGTTGCACTAATTAAAGATTATAAAATTATAGTTCTACCAAAATTTCAGACAAGAGCGTGCCAAATTTGTTAGTACCGTGCCATGCCATACAAGCCCCGCAAACTCTCTAAATGCTTGGTGTGTATTTTAAGGATTCCCTTTTCTCGTAATGATTGTGTCTGAATTCGTGGGCGGGTGCTGGCCCCAGAAATACCCCGCCAGTGCCTTTGGGGCGTAAAAAAACAGACCTGAAAATAGCCAGAGGCTGATGCCATGGCTCGCCTTTGTTTAAATAAACACATAGCTGAATGTTCAAAGCCACACAAAGTGTTTTGTATGTGTAATCCTTAAGGAAGCAACAGCCAGAATAATCCCAAATCCGACTGCGGCATCAAAGAGCTCATTCACAGCTCCTAGTCTTAAGCAATTAGTGAGTATTATTTGCTTCCATGTTACATAGTCAGTCAAATTTAGTAATTTACTTTATTCTAGTTCTACAACTACGACACCTTTCATAATCATTCCAAAAGGCAGAGAATTTACCAAAACCTGACAATACTTGACACTTATTTTATTTGCTTGATTTGCATCATACTGTAATTGACTTTTTTTTTTTAATTTTTAATCACCAATCACTGCTGCCTGACATGATCGTGTGTCTTGGAAGGGGCAACATTTTTCCTACTTTCCTAGTTCTATGATGATCCTAAGGGCTTGCTCTAGCTGTAATCCTGCCTGTGTGCTTAAGGGCTGATCTGAAAAACAAACACCGTTTCCTCTGCTGTAATCATTACTATCCATGTCTCGTGACTGATCATTAAAATGCTTTTAAAATGCTGAGAACCTGGTGAATCTCTGTACTTTTTAAAGAGCTTATCGCAAGTGTGTGCACAAGGACCGCTGGAGGCCGAGCTCTAATCCGTCCTGCGCACTCCGACCACAACAATGTTTTTTTGTTCTTTTTTTTTCTTTCCTTGTTGTTCTTGTGTTTATGTACCTATTTATTTATTTTGGAAAACTTGCTGTAAAATTCGTGGTGAAATGGAGTTTTAGCGTAATCGCTGCGTCACTGCCTGACCCTGATCATTCCCTGTGTACGTCTATGTTTGTGTGAAAACGGGGCCCGCCTCTCACAGCGGCTTATTTGTGGGACCTTTGCCCCTCACTAAAACCTCCATCCTTGATCAGTACGAGAAACACATTGCCTCAGTTTCTCACTGCTGTTGTTGACTGCTAGTTTCCTCGGACCTTAGCCTTGTGAACCTGTGAGGGACTTTTGAAGGTTATGAATGATTTCCGCTAGAGACTTTTGAGTGTGCTAATGCATAGATTCTGCAGCCACGTGGGCCATGACCGCACTCCAGACTAACATTTCACCGTATTACTAAAGGTCAGTTGGTGTTTTAACCACAACACGAAGCACTTTATAGCAGGAATCTCTTTTTATGCCTTAACTTGAAACTCAGATGATGTAACTAAATTATGATCTATGAAACTTGAGTGTTGTGTTAAGTAAGTGTAACAAGCCTCTGTATGAATGTATTATAAAGGATGTTAGTGAACTAAATTAAGAAAAACGTGCTGAAAGGAGTCACTATTATGTACCTGTACACTTCTGTGAATATTATTAGTTATACTATTTAAGTCCTGTATTTATGTATTTGTATGTTACCAAAGACTTTATTTATCACCTGCGATTTCCTCGGAGGGGCCTGTCGGGTAGGAAAGCAAAGCATTCTTGAAGAAAGCCCTCCGTTTAGTTACAGTGTGTTCTACTTCATAATGTTCTTCTTTCTATGTGAAATAAAGCACTGCGTTGTAGTAAGATGATGTAACGTCTCCCTCTCATTTAAGTGAATTTGTTTGAGTGTCTGTGAGTGGATCTTGAAAATGAGTGACTTACACTGCTGCTTAGTTTATGCAGACAGATAACACTACCTCTTAAACAATATGTTACCGAGACTGCTTAAACACTAAACTACTGACCTTAAAAGCATGAACTGAAGTACATTAATAAGCATCTAGTGAGAGGAAATAAGTACACTTCTCTCTGTGTATATACATATATGTGTATATATATATACACACACACACACAGTTACATAGTATATGTCCAAACGTTTGTGGACACCCCTTCTTACTAGTGAATTCAGCTGTGTTGGTGTACCCACTGCTGACATAGTTTAAAACACACACACAGCTTGTATAATCTCCATAAAAAAAGCATTGAAAATAGAATGGGATGTTCTGGAACGGCCACACATGAGCTTAAGGTCACTAAGCCCAATACTGGTCAACAAGCCCAATATAGTATTGGAACTAGCAGTGGAACTAGAGTGATGGAGCTCCATCTAATTCCTTTAGGATGAGTTGAAGGGATATGCACTGTCCAGAACTAGCATCGTCCAGCATCAATACCTGACCTCATTAATGCTCTTTGTCTCACTGCAATATTCCAACATTTGGTGTAAAGCATTCTTAGAAGATGACTCCTTTAAATACACACACACAAACACACACACACACACACACACACACAC
>JAILXH010148890.1:8419-22772 GCA_023558415.1 Piaractus mesopotamicus
GAGCCGGTTTATGATCTACAAGCTCTCTGCCGGAAACTTTCTTACCTTCTTCCGAAAACTACGTGGAGCAACAAAAGCAGCGACGTCACAATGGCTTTTGTTTACGTTTGCTATGGCAACGCAGAGCAACGCTTTGCTGAACTGAGACTCGTAAACAGCACGAAGACAGTCTCTCGGTACATGCAGTCGTTTGGACACTAGAAACGACAAATTAATTCATTCATTACTTTTAAACATAAAATGCATTTAAAATGAGTTCCTCGGAGGTTAATGTGGAAAACAGACCAGTTGGTAGATGTTTACTGCATAACTGGGTAGAAGAGGTGAGTGGCAACCTGAAGCTATAAGGTTACTTCTGTTTGTGTTCGTCTGTTCAGAACAAAAATCTCTTGTGTTCAGCAGGTTCATATATCTTCTAATGTTGACGAATAACATGAAAAAGTAAAAATTAATTGTTGCCAGAAATGGTGGAGTTTTATGTGATTTTTTTTGTAATGTTACCTGTCTTACTTTGCGGCAACAAAACCATGTTATGGCCTGATCACAAAGGTAGTCGCATGGTTACACGCACAGAAAGAAAAAACACTGGACATTCCTGTGATTAGTGGAACTTGCAGAAAGATAAATTAATGTATTCTCTACATATGCATCTCTACATCTTTTCCATGCGCTTAAGAGGGCAACTGCATTGTTGGACAATACTGGGCCCAAATCCCACATCAACAGAAATGGACATATGGGCATTCTCACTGTGGACATGACCTCCAAAATACATGGAGTAAGTACAGTGAAAGCAGCCTTCACCACCCCCACTGGCCCAGGGGTAAGACACAAAGGTATGTACAGTATTCTTTGCTTGAATTTGTATTATATTTTAATTTTTAATAGTGTATTTCTTGCTGTGTCAAATTTTTGCTGTCATCAAAATTGAGAAAAAATGGAAAAATCTAAACTTAAATTTAACTCCCTAAAATCTCAGGCTTATTAATACTAAGACTTATTATTCTGTAACTACATGGACTTCAATCCAAACTGGTTGAGCTATTCTTAAGTTATAGAAGTGCATAATAAAACTTTGGGCCTGCCGACATGTCTTGGCAATTTAAGGGGTCAATACATAACAAGAAACTGGGCCAGAAGTGCTTTTGTTGTGTATCATGAATCCAGTCCATGGGATCACAAGAATCTTCTTTTGAAAGGAAACTGGGCTGCCTGCTGTAAAAATCCTTTTGCCTCATCAATGACACTGCACTTTTTATTCTAGGATTACGGGCTGAGCTGTTGGAGAAATGCCTCATCAAGACAATAAGGTAACAGTCTGAACAAGACTCTTTGTAAATTTTAAGCTTTAAGCTAAGACAAGACAGATGACGTCATCTTGTCTGAAGCTCTAACGACATTTTAGCATCCTCCTACGCTTCCTGTTACGATGGGGAGACCATAGGAAATAGTGGGAAGTGGCTGATGTAAGAGTGTTTGTGTCTCGGCTTGTTTTCATAGTTCAATTAAAAGTTTTCAATTAGTCTTTATCATGGTATTTCATATTTGTTGCTATGGGGATCACAGGCTGTGTCCTTGACGACTGGCCTCTGCTTTGGTCGAAGAAAAGAGACATAACAAACATCAAACTAAAGCGAGACAGTAGCTCATAGCCACAGACCTGGATATGAACCCTGAATCAAAGACAGTAACTGGCCACAACTTGAGAACAACCATTGTGCTAAGAGGTTGGGAGGGCAGTTGTGCTTTCTTAAATGAACTGTGTGTCAATGACTTCAGTGGCAAGCAGAATGCAGACTCTAATAAAAAATATCACCCAGAAATCTACATAAACAAGGGGTGCCCAAACTAATTGTACTGGGGGCCAGAAGGCCAAAATGTTTGCAGCGGGTTGAGGGCCAAAAAGACAAAACAGTACACATATAATAAAGGTAGGCAGGTTTCAATGAAGTTTTAAAAATGTATTTCATAAGTTTAGACTAGACTTTAGATTTTTGTTTATAAAATACTTACATGCCATTTTATGGGATACAACAAAACTCAAGAAGTATTTTTTTTTTTTTAAAGTTAAAAAAACATGAATGGGTGGGGTTGGGTTATTTTTCTGGAGGCTAAATCAAATGTTCTTGCAGGCCACACTGGGCAGTCCTGATAGAAGCTTTGTATTCTAATCAATTCAATTTGATTTGAATGGTGTTTTTTATTAACAACAAACATTGTTACAAAGCAGCTTTTTAGAATTCAGACCTCTAAAGAACAAGCTGAGGATGAAAAATGAAGAAGAAACACAGAAAGGCAGTCTTGTTATTGTAGTTGCATGTCTTGAGTTGTTGTTTTGCTGAAACGTCTATCTTAACCCTAAATTCAATTTCTTAGCCTATGAGACTAAATTCTCCTGTAATATGTCCATGGTACATCACGTTGGTACGTTCATGTTTCCTTTGATGACATGTAATGCCCCAGTACCATTTCCAGAGAAGCAGCCCTATGTCATGATGGTCCCACATCTGTACTGGGGGTATGGACTTCTTGGGCTCACACTCGCAACCCTTCTTTCTCCAAACATCAAAACAAAAGTGTCTGAATATTTGTATTATAATACAAATATTCAAATAATTCCAATGTAATATTTTACAAGTGAGATTAACATAGGCATTCCTGAAATAGAGTGATGTTAGAAGTCCATCAGAAACTGTGCAAAAAAGACAGAGACCATATGCTAGGACGCAGCACACAAAGGTAATGTTGAAAAAAGCTGGAGTATTCCTTTAATTTTGACCTAGTGAGCCGTCTTCCTTTTGTTATGTAATCGTGTCTCATGTCAGGACTGATTGTCATGTCAACCGTTTTCCTACGGTACTCTATGCCCAGGAGAGGACCATGAGTAAATGTTAGCCTGGGATGCCAACGCTTATCGCAATCTGCTTTCCTACCTCCATCTGTTAGAGGCCCCACTTGAAGAGCAGAGCAGGTCATGCCATATCACACTGTAGAGGAAAAATATGTTTTTTTTTCCTCTCCCGCTTTCAGAAATGAGTGCACTTTTTTGTTGTGGCTCAGTGCTTTAAAGTCTTATCTTACTGAGATACTCAAGCATGGAAATTTTTAAATACAATGTATTTCACTGAGGTGATATGAGTTACCTTGGCTGCAGAGCCCTGTTAAAGGAATGCCTCAGCATTTTAAACCTACTCTGTACTTGCCACATTTGTAGCCTGTAGTTGATTTTTATGGCCAATATTTCAATTATAACAAAAAGAACTAAAAAAAACCCATCTACTCAAAACTCCAGTAATGGAAGACAGATAGTTGCTGATTTTTGTCAGTAAACATGTGTGTCTATATAAAGTATAGAATTACACTATAAAAATACAGGTCTTAGGATGAGACAGATGTGAGAAATGTTTTATAAAAGCTATTCTTATGAACTTTTATCCAACTTTCCAACACTGGAGCAACCAAGTAAAAAGCAGTTCTGGCTACGTTTGCTTTCACTAAGGCTTTTCTAGAATTAGACATGTTTACTCAGTTTCATGTATTCAGATAATATTTTGATATATTTGTGTTTTCATAGGATATTTTTACTTCTGCTCAGGAATCTACTTTTTACTTTGTTGCATTTTAGTCGTTGACATTTAGTTTCTAAAGCCTTTTTTGGGGTTAATGTTTTTGTCATGTGTCGCTCAGTTTGGAGGTTTATCATTTTATTTTAGACCAAATAGATCTAAAAAGAGAACAATGGTACCTTTTTTGCTGAAGTTTCACTGCAGACTATAAAGGTAATTTGAGCCACTATTTCACAGAGATAGCGTTAATTTTCCTAGAGTGTGGGTTTTGACTACACTGAACACCTCTATCAGACCTCTATGCCCAGTGGCTACTATATTTTATTTTGAGTTTGAAATACACAGTACAGCAGACACAGCAAAATTATTGTCTGATTACTGTGGTAATCGACTGTACGTTAAAATATTGGAGTATTGTAAAGAGTAGTGACAGAATTTTGATTTGTATTACAGTGAGCAGATACAAGCAGAGCTCAACTCAGAGCTTCCAGCCCAAGAGCTGTGCTCCGTAACCAGAGCTGACTACACAGCCGAGGGTTTCAAATCTGTCCGCTCAGCTCCATCCACGGTTGGCCACTGCATTCAGCTTTCACTCTGCATATACACTGTACATCAAAAGTTTAGGGATACTTTCCAAAAGGGTTTCCACAGCTTTCCAAAAGGGTTGTAATAAATGAAAAAATACTCATTCATACACTATGTCCTCAAGTTTCCAGACACTCCTTCTAACTGGTATGTTGGGCTACTGTGAGGTGCAACTATTGATGATGCAAGCGTTCAACTGTGCACATACAGCTTATATAATCTATAGAAAAGCACTGGCAGTAGAATGAAACAGTCACATTGAGCCTAAGGTCTGTCATACCCAATGCCAAGTGTCTACTAGAGGGGTATAAAGCCACCCCCAGCACTGGGCTGTGACACGCTGGAGTGGCATTTGTGATCCAGAACTAATAATCCAACATCAGTACCTGACCCCATGATGACCTCGTGGCTGAGTGCAATCAAATCCACTCAGCAATGTTCCAAAATCTAGTGTAAAGCCTTCCCAGAGACATAGAGGCTGTTACTGCAGCAAAGAAGGACAAACTCCATATGTTGGATGAGCAAATGCCTACAAACCTTTGAAAATATACTGTACCAAGGAAGACGCTTTGATAAATATGAAACTAATTAAATATTGCAAAATATACTCATGCATTCAATTTACTTGATTTAAATAGGTACATCATTCCCATATGAATAAAATGTCCTCTCAATGCTTTTTACTTACTTTTGGCATTATTTATGTTGAGTATTAATGTAAAAATAACATACATATTTAAACCAAGTTTACTCAGTGCATTACTTTTCTGTACTGAATTAGCTGTTTGATATAAACAAAACCGTTGCAGGTATTTGTTCATATTTAATTGAAAAGCAACAGTGAAAATTAAAAAAAACTAAGGCAGCGTATCCCCAGACTTTTGATGGGCAGTGTACAGAATAATCTTTATTTATTTTCATTTACTCTACATTTACATTATAAAGGCAATAAAAAGACCACAATACAATAAATCTTTAATTACAGTGATGAGAAAATGACATTACCTTTGTTTTTTAGGACTGTGACTACAAAACTGACCAAGCCATCACATTCTGGAGTGAAAACTACCAGAAGGTTCAGGTACTGTATGGTGTTAGAATTACATTTGGTAACAATGTACAATAAAGGTACATGAAATAGCACTGATTCATGCTTTATTCCATGCATGAGTAATCGTTCATTCATACATGTAATACAACATGAGTCATCTTGAACATGCATAAAGTAACCATGTCTCGTGCATGCCTTAATACAGGAGCAATGTATTAATTCATATATTAATTGAGGTACCAATATCATCCGTTTAAATCAGTTATTCATAATGTGCATACAAGTACTCATGGTAGTCAGCACCAAAATTGTGGTAAGCCACCACCTCATAAAACAAGAGCATAAAGTTACATATTTATCATAACTAGAGCATTACTTCTTTTTGAGTTCATGACATTTGGGGCCCTCAAAGTGAAGTAGTGAAATATTCCTTATTTATCGCTGATGTGTTTCTGATGTAATGAAATGAGGAAAGTCGTTAATTAACTATCCTACCAACCCATAAAGAGTACATGAAGAGGATAATTGTGCTCCCATGGATTTCTAGATGGCTGTGGGATTTAATTTAATTTTTAATACAAAAAAATATGCAGTACTTAGCACCAAATAAACACTGAGCAAAAGCCTCATAATTTAACAAAATAAAAACAATTAAAAATATGAAGAGCGTCAGGTTTTGACTAAACAAAAAAAAACTAAAAATACTGCCCATGCACCTGGCTTCTCCTACCTAAACAGCTGGCCCAGCTTTTGATAGTGCCCTATTGACAAAACATAAGGGTTTAAATTATAGATTTGTATGGGTATTCTTTTGTGTCTAATTGTTGCCACCACTCTAACCAGTGGAACGAGGTCCTGGCAATGCCTCCACCATTCCACTGTAGTCAGTCCCTCGGGGGCCCATGCGCACACGGCCTTGCAGGCACTCTAAAACTGCAATGGTTAGCAGGCCATACATAGTCCATAAATTGGTAGCAGCAATAGTCTGTTGACAGAAGGCGATGAATTAATACCATCAAAACTTTGAGGCCAGTTTTACACCCACAATGTTGATCAAACACACTCTGTCACATTAAAGTGACTTGAAATCCTGTATCTAAAAGCCCAATGAGTTTAACACCCTCTACATGAAGCTCAACAGAGGCAATTTCCAGTAACTATTTCAATGGCCCCAAGTTGCTCATCCAGCCCTGCAGCTCGGACCTCAGCAGCAGGAACATTTAGATTAAAGCTGGTCTAAAAGAAGTATTTCTATAATTATGTATAAAATGTCCAGATTGTTTACAATGCAACATAGTCTTACCATCCACATCCCATGCATTGGAGGGCAGATGAAACCTCCACCTCCCTGCAGGCTGGCTAGCTGTAGGGGGTACATAACATGCAGGTGAACTCACAACAGGTTTCAGTTCTCTAAGCAACTCACATGTCCACTCTGTCATCTGTTTTTTGACTTTTCCCAGCATCTCTTGCTTTAGGGCTTCCTTCCAGTCATTTTCCTGTGGGCGAGACTTAGTACTGTGACACTCATCACCAGTCCTGCACACTGTCTCTTGAAACCCTGGTCCATGATGTTCTCTATCCAGTATGGTAGCTTCCTGGCAGCAACAAAGGATTTATCTGGATTACAGCACACATACATTTTAAGGGCTTGTCGCCAACTACTATCACTAAGGCCAAGTAATAACTGGTTTCTGAGCTGGGTGTCTGAGAGGGCCTCAGCTGGGTCACGCGCCCGCGGTGTACTTCCAAATGTAAAATGAGTGCCCCTAATGGTTTATGCACTTTTTGCATGCAACCAAAGAACTGGGAATGCAAAACTGGAACGGTTACTTGATCTCCATCAAGTGTATCTAAAAACTGGATGGTGGCTTCATTCTCCAACTTCTGATACAATAATTTCACATTTAACTTCGCCTGTTAAAGCCCTTGTGATAAAGTTACTTTGCTGAGCATCAGAATACTGTGCAGCCCCTTATAGGCCTTGAATCTATTTTTCCATTCTGCATATTTAAGCTCTCCCTTCTCATAACAACTTTTTGGAAGCCAAGGTGCACCTGCTAATATTGACATCATCATTCTTTGCTCTGAAATGAAAAAGAAAAGAGAAAAAGGTTGTCTGATATTTACATATATACATGGTCCTGCTGACTGTGCTAGAAATAATACCCATCACATAAGGGGTCTAATAAAAATCATGTACAACTACACCACCAAGGAGGGCCAGAACCATAGGAAATCTGTACTTCAAACCATTAGCTTTATACGGTTAAGTTCTTAATCCAGTGTGTGAGCAATCAGACAACTCCAAAATAGCAAAAAAAAAAAAAGACATAATACATAATAGATTAACAGATTAATAGATCTTTGAAGAAGATACAAGGCAACACTACATCCTTAAAACTAGCTTATTAGTTAATCATAGTTGTGTAGACTTTTATTTCAAGCTAAATACAAGCATGCATATATTTAATCAAACAACACATACACTCCTTTAAATTATTTGGTGGATTAGATGAGTACATCCCACTAAAAGTTCATCCTTAGCCACTGAAAGTCAATACAGTAAGTAAAGTCAGTGTGTAGCAGCATACTTAGGGTTACTAAATAAATACAGAAAATAAAAAAAGTCCTCTTTAATTCCACAACAGGTGGCATCGCAGGTTGGGGATACAAATGCTTATTTGTCTGTCGTGAGTTATTTAGATCTTCCATTGACCACTCATAGTGGTCTAAGCTGTCCAGTTGATCAAGAAATGTAAACCAAGATCATTAAATTGTAATCTACACTTACTCCTTCCTTCATGATCCAATGAGTTGGAAAAGGGAGTGTGGCTGACAAAGTGAGACGTTGGGTATGGATGTCCAGCTTCACTGTCCCACAGTCTGTAGTTAGAGGCCTTGTGACACCGCAGCACCAGGCTAACCCCAGTAATATTCAAGTGCAGAGCCACAGAACCTCAACTTTAGAGCCCACACTTTCAGCTCCCAACGCCTCTGTTTTGAAACTTCAGCCACACTTTTGGCACTCTTGAGTATGGGAGAAAATGGTGGACTGAACGCCTACTACTCTTATTTCATGAGAAAAACCACTTTTAACAGAGGAACTATTTATATTTATGGTAACATAAACCAAATGTACCAAAGTATATTTTGGGGCTGCAGGCTTCCATTAAGCATGCACAGGTATAAATCATTACTGATCAGCCAGCTGCTCAACTCTAGCCAACACTCGACCACATCACAGAATTATATCACAATCACATAGGCTGAATCTCAAATGGCTTCCGACTCCCTATCTATTGCACTATGTAGGTCATAAAATAATGGCTGCTAGACCCTAATATATGTTTAGCTTATATTCAGCCATTAGCAGCACAACACTCTATCTAACGTTTAAAGCACAATTTGTGCACAGAAGCCATAGTTTCCTGAAAGTTTGGTACTTTGATTCTGCAGTTAGACCCTTCTCGTTTAACCAGCTAACTGCAACCTAATCCGTTAAGCTAGAATATGCCTTCCTTGAAAAACGTATTTTTCTTCACCTCAAAATCAAACATAAGTGGGTTATGCAAGCACTAATGCGCTAGAGCATACACCAGCTACACTTACAAGGAGTGTGCTTTCCCCCTTATATTTTGAGGAAAATAAAAAGAAACTTTTCAGGGATTTTTCAGCCATTTATTTATTACACCTTCTGCAATATATGCAATATTAAAATAAGTGTTTAATATGCTCCAGTGAGGGATGTATTTGATTAATGAATGCACTATGTAGGCACTTTTCAAAATAAGGATAAAAAGATGGCTTATTTAATGGCATTCCCCAATTATTTCTACACGAACACAACAGTGATAAAGAAGGAATATTTTACCACTTTACTTGGAGGGCCACAAATATCATGAACCCACACAGATGTAATGCTTTAGTTATTTCACCATACTTTGAGGACAACAAACAGATGAAAAATGCTTCAGTTTTGCTAAATATGTAGATTAACACTCTTGTTCTATGATGTCTCACCATTCAGTTTTCCACAATTTATGCACTGACTACCATGAGGACCTGTATGAACATCATGAATAACTGATTTAAACATCCTCCATACAAATAACATCTGGTGAACTGCGGTCCTGTGGTCAGGAATTGATCAATGGTTAATGGGGCAGAGAGAGGCTGACATATTGTGTATAGTCATTAGTTGCCCACCCATATATATCAAATATGGGTCCTCAGGAAACTGTTTTATTTAACAGGGAGTTACAGGAGTCGGAACTCCAGATGGACCGTTTAAGAAGAACACCACCTTCAGCACACCGATCAGTGAACGCCTGGACAACCCCATGGATTTCACTCATGAGAACTAACAGAAGGGATATTAAATTAATAATATCATGTACACCACCTGTTCATCCACATTTAAACAACACTGAATATAGCACACACGTATAACAATATACCAAAATACCCCTAAAAAAAGAAGAAAATTGCGATTCAATTCCTCTGTGATCTTAAATGATCTGCTGTTCTGATGTACTTCTGTTGAGGTGTCAATATAAATACATCACCATTATGTACGGTAATTTCAGTTAGTGGGACACTAAAACTTAGTGACTGTCCTTTTCCTTCGCCAGAACGACAAGAAGTGTTATTTTGATGTTGCTGTAGGTGTACTGAATATGAATAAAGGTTTTTGATTGTTGTGACATAGTTTGGCTGCATTTTTAAAATAAAATTACTGCATCATATTCCATCAAAATCACTCCCCCCACTACTCAGCTTATTTTAATTGAAATTATCTCCATTTTTATGCTCAAATATGTTACTTCCCCATAGAGCTGCATCCACTTCATCCAATAATGTGCATGTCATATTTAACAAAATTACAGAAAATCCCAATTTGATTGTGAATAAAGGTATGAAAATGAAAAAAAAAAACAAAAACAAATGAGTGTTATTAGATATTTTTAAGGAAAAAAACTATAAATGTTTTTTCAACCACAGAGAAACAGAAACACTATATAATAGGAAGTAGTATTTTAACCCAGGGTAGGAATGTGAATGTACACCAGCTAGGTGCTAAAATTACATGGATCCCATAGAGGAGCTGGCAGAAATTAGTGTTATCATAGGTGGTAAACAGATAAACAACAGCTACTTTTACAGCGGTTTCTACATTAAGCACTGCTATGTGGTTATATGCATGACATGCATGTTCACAATTTACAAATGTTATAATATGATGCAATGGCATAAAAGATGTACATGCACGTTACTGATCAGGCAGCACTGTAAAACACAATGTAGTGTATCCCATGCATTACAGTGCTGTGTATGCATGGTGAAAATTAGACAGGGGATGCAGACTGGGGAGCAATGCGGTGGCAAAGAGTTAAAGAAGAATTCCACCATTTTTTATATTTTTGCCTTATTAAATGGTTAAGATGTAAATAAAGTCAAGTGGTTTCATGTGAAATGCTCCCTTCTGGAGAAACTTACAGAGTTAGAACTGTTGAGAGTGGTGGTGATAGGAACCAAACATCAGAGAATTCTAATGCCTCTAAAACTGGGGTGTCCAATCTTATGCACAAAGGGGTGCATGTTTTCATTCCAAACAAGCAGAGCACGCCTGATTCCCCTCACTTCACCAGTCAGTCTCAGTCTTCACATAGCTGATCAAGTGTGCTTATGCTTTGTTGCAACAAAAACCTGCAGCCACACTTGCCCTTTGTGGATAAGACTGGACACCCCTTCTCTAACTGACACACAAGAAGTTATTATATGAAATGGTTATGAATACAATGCCTCATGCCTGCGACATTGTGTTTTGATAGTACATGTAGGTTGCTGTACGGTAAAATAGTCAATTTTTTTTTTATAATTACCACTATTGTGCTATTATCAACATCACATTTAAGAACTCAGAAGACAGGAGTAGGTTATGGATAAATTTGCGCTGCAGACATTGCCACTCTTGGTTCCAATTACCACCACTGTAAAGCCCATCTGAGTCTATCAGATTCCCTACAACACATCTCACATCAAATCACACTGAATGACTTTGTTCACATCTCAACCATTGAATCATGCAGAAATGTTGAAAAATCAGTGGAATTCTCCTTTAACCTTACATTTTTTGAGAGTTTTGGCTAAGACAAAACCCTCATGGGTACCATTACATATAGCCATAACATAAGTATGTCAAAGACTGTGTACTAATGAGTCGTTGGTTTCTAACCCCAATTAACTGTGAGTAGTATTTACCAAAAAACAAGCCCGTGGCTGATTCCTGATTCTCTTCAGGCAGCATTTAAGCTGAAGACGTTGGCATGGTCGCGCTTGGGCAATGACAAAAGAGCTCGCTGTTTGGGTTCACTCTGCCGTTTTCCCCATGAGCGAGTGTCTCACGCGCCACTTTCCTCTCGCTCTGCGCGGCTGTCACTCAGCGCAGCTCCGCGCGCACGCTTTCAGCTTTCGGCGGGGATTAGGGCCGCGTAGCCATGGCAACGAGGCATTTTTAGACTTCGTTCATGTAGATTCCCCTCGTTTGTTTTTTCTCTTCCTTTTTTCTCTTCTTTTTTTCCTTTTGGCCGGTATTTGTCATCTCCTAAAGCTAACTGGATAAATGGATGCTATTCAGTGTGGGAAAACACAGCACATACTTTGGGTTTAGGAGCCAGTAAAATAGATGTTAATTACTGTCAGTTTTATGGAGGGAAGCTGAATTTCGCGGCTGCTCTACGTCTGTTTAAAAATAGATGTAAGGTATTCGAGTCTTTCCATGAAAACTGTGCCAGTGGAGTACACGACATTTGATGCTGCGGATAAGAGACCAAAAATCTGCTAACAAGTGTTTTTTTTAAACTTATATATATTCGTTAAAATGTCTTCATTAGCATGAACATTTTATTGCATTTTATTACTGTTTTTACTGTTTTACTGTATTACTGCTACACAATTACTGTTTATTTGCTGAATGTAACATATTAGGCAAAAATAATACATGAAATGTGGCCTCTGCAAAAGTTATGGCACATTTTATGTTATGTATTTTATTTGTTCCAGTATGTTGAACTCAGGCAATCAATAGAAATTGTGCATAATTTGTACAGAAATGGCATATTTAAGTTCATTTCCTCGAAAGGACGTGCACTTATTTTCACTTAGAAAATCAACAAACCATGTAATTCGGATTTGCATACAACTGCGTACACGATTTTTTACATGTCTGTAAAGACAGAACAAAACAAAAAATCGACGATTTCAGTCGTATTAACATCAAACTGTTGCCATGCTCAGGTGTGCAACTGTTTTACATTAACGCATATATTATTTTAATTATAAACATGTTTTAATGCAACAAACATAACGTCCAGCCTGTCACACAATACAGACAGAGTAAACGGTGTTTTATGAAATATTTTGCAGTATTCACAGTAATGTCATGTAATTTACTTTTAAAAACCGACATTAGAAGGTCTGCTCTTGATATCAGGGATCGTGACAGACAGTTTTGCATGAAATGTTCCACCCAGCCACAGTCACAGGGTCAGTGATGCGGCTGTACGTAGCACAACAAAAAATATGCTCACTGGTGTGGAGACCTGTTATTTTTTGTGTCATTTCTTTACATGAAAATTATTAAATTAGTATATGTGAATTTTGTGTGGATCTCCTTGAAGACTTGTTTACATATAAAAAAGTTAGCTACGTGTTTATTTTTGATCCTCCGTCAGTCTAAACGATCCATTATCCTTGGCTAGCTTGAATTCAGCTACAGATCAGTCTCTGATTAGCACTGTTTGTCTCTCTAAGCCCTAATTAAATGGAACAGGCTGCCTACAGTCTTCTTGCTTGCTGTCTGTCATTACTGCTCGGTTCTTTTGAGGTGTCGAATCGCTGCGACAGTCCGTATCTGTAGTAATGGCAGCGCACTGGTCCGTCAGGGATAAACGCACTTGCCGCTGATTGAAGAGGTTGTGATCGTAATCATAACTGCAGTTTATTAAGAGCAGCGTGGCTGAGTTGTCTCATTACTGAGCGCCTGGCAGCCTGAACCCTTCACCAAAGCAGCCACGGCGACAGAGCCCAGAGTGGGAGGTCATTAAGAAACGTGTAGGTGGGATGATGCTGTGAAGACTATGCGGCACACACATACACACGTTTGTATTCCCTACTTTGTGGGGTCCCTCCAATGCCTTCTGTGTGACTGTAACTGAATACTCCTGCTGAGAAAAAAAAAAAGAAAACAAACTAGCCTGAAAGGCCAGCTGGTCTAAACTGGTCTGGTGCTGGTTTAGCTTGTCACTCAGCATTGTCATTCAAAACGCTGGTTTTGGTGACCAGGTATGCTGATCTGTGCTTGTTTTTCTAGCAGGGACACTACTGTAAGTCCAAAAACGTTGGCAGACATCTGATGATCCAACGTTTCTTCGGAAATCAAAAGTTTGTCTTCTTTTGAAGCGGAAAAAGTTCTTCTCTTCTGAGAAGACTTTACATTAGACTTACACGCCTTGGGCTGACCTTTGCCATTATGGTAGCACTAACGCAAGGACGCGCACAAGGCCAGGCCAGAGCCGCTAAAGCTGCCTGAGCAACAGCCCATTTGGACCCTTTGGTTTAGCTTCCTATTCATAATAATAATAATAATGAGGAGAAGAAGAAGAAGAAGAAGAAGAAAAAGAAATATTGTAGCCTATAATTGCTAAAGTTAGACCAAATTAAATCGTCACATCTTCTAAACCTTTATTACCTTTTGATAGGCATAGATCGTGGTACACAGAGATGGAGCGGCCCAGAGAGCCGTACAAAAACAAGCGAGGCGAGGCGCTGCACTACGCCCCCTGTCATGTGACACTGTATACAAACGTATTGTTGCAGCTGTGAGCATCTGAGTGAGTCATTTGAAGATGTAGAAATGATTACCGACGAGTGTTATGACCAGTGGACTTCTTTGTCTATAAAAATCCAAACAGTGCACAACTTGTCACATTTGCATCCCGTCGCGCAGCTTTGCCTTATATTATATTATAACATGAACCAATCTTGGCTATATATAGCATATAGGCATCTATATGAAAGAAGCTAACGTTAGCTTATTTCATGTCGCAAGCTAACATGAACTTTAGCTTCTTTCTAAAAAAAAAAAAAA
>JAILXH010148890.1:23222-44842 GCA_023558415.1 Piaractus mesopotamicus
CAGTCATCAAGCAGATGTAGCTGATAGAAGCCGCCTTATTTTTCGTTATGAGAACATAACTTGTAATGCTCAAATAGTTTAGAATGTAACGCAAGTTAAATGTAGTGTTAATTCTGGGCGCTAACCCAAAGGCAGTGCTTTCAAAAAGGAGGAGAATTAGTGAGAGAAAGAGCTGAGGGAGGCAGCTAAGGGGAGCGCAACTTTGCAGAGCTGGATTCAAAAAACCAGCAGGTGAAGCGTTATGATAGCAATGTCAAGCAGCCATTTCCTGCACAATTGATTTAATGTGAAGTATGCCTGTTTTCTTAGAAACTTTTTTTTTCAGTTGGCAGTGGGCTAATAGTGAACTAAAAGAAAGAATATTTCAATCAGTGATGAATACACAGTACATTATGTCTGTACATGGTAGTCTTTAACATGAGTGCATTTCTGTAAAGGGCTAACCCAAAAGCTCCAGTTCAGAGAGCACTGGGAAGCCTGGTGATCAAGTAAAATACTTCTAATAGCTATTTTGAAATATGGGATGGGAAGGCCAGAAAATAAGTTCATGAAATCCTATGTGATATTTTGTAATTGTTCTGTATAGTAATGCAGATTTTTACATATAAAACTAGATATAGCCTATAACCCACTCCAGTATACATCCTGGGCTTCATCAGGAATCAAGCCACAGTGAGCGTCACATCCATGAAGATTCAGCTGGCTACACTAAAGTGTTCTGTTGTCTTTACAGTGAGAGATGAAAGTTGACGATTCAGTTGAATGTTCAGAATTGAAATGATTAAAATTGTTGAACCAGCAAAAGAAAAAAAAAGGTACTTGCTATTTTTTACAGTAGTTCTACCATGCCCACGCAATTTTGAATGGAAAATGTTGCGGACAATGGTATTCTTAATTCTGATTATAATAATTTAATTTAAGATGAGGCGCAACCACAAGGCTACAGACTAGAAAGTGAGGAAGAGCATGCTGAGCATCAGGAGACACATCATACAGGCACATATGAGGGTGGTAATGTCCAAGTTTGAGAGACTTACTATAAAAGGCCATGCCAGTAACAGTGGGATAAAGAGAAACATAGATGCTGTGGACAGTGGTATTCTTAAAGGTTCATTACGAAATTTTAAATTATACTAAAACATTTGTTTTGGAGACAGCTCCATTGTCCAAATTCTCTGCTGAGCTTGCACATACCTTGTATGCACATAATGCTTTTATTATTTTAACATTAATATCTTTAATAATAATAATAATATAATATAATAATAATTAATAATATCTTTAAATAACTTCTAAAACTGTAATAGGATTACCTATTACCTCCTGGAAAAAGTAATCTTGTTACTTATTACTTTACTTGTGTGTTACTCAGTAGAAGAAAACTCAACTCATCTGTACTACATGTATAAGGAAAATTCCAGCAGGTATTTCAGTCATTTACTTAGAAAGAAACTGCCAATCATGGTAAAAATCATTATTCAAAACCTAGAAACTACAGAAATGGTCCAAAACAACCACATCCACATAAATATTTAACAAATAAAATGTAAAGCTTCCAGGGATATTTCTGAATGAAAACTGAGTCGACTTTACATCACTTTCCACACTGTTAAGCTGGTCACATGCACAGTCAAATCTGTGCAGTCAGCTGTCACAGGTATTAGCACATGCTCACACAAGCCCAGTCACAAAAGAGAATTAATATTTTAAATGTATAACACATCAGTAATAGTGCTCTGTTACACACATAAGAGTAATGCAAGTTATGTAATTCAGTAACTGCAAAGAATTTAAACTGTAATGAGTTACACTACTTTGTTATAGGAAAAAGTAATAGAATTACTGTAATGTGTTGCTTTGTACTGCTTTTACTCCCAAATGCATCAGATTGACCATTCCAGTTTTCAAAGTAAACCCCAGACACCCTGACATTAAAGATGTCTACAATTTCTGGACATAAAGTGTAAATACTTCTGACCCAATCCTGTTAGGAACAAGAAGCAAATCTATTGTGTCCTTTATATTTTGTTTAGTAACAAATGATTTTCTCTTACAGGGAACACCCAAATATCCCCATGACAATGAAATGCTTGTGTTTTCCACACACATATGAGTTACACACACATACACTCACACACACAGATGTTAAAAGACCCAGATGCCTAATGGACGCTTAATGATCAATGATGTCATCCCTTCAGCTGCCTATGCCCCACTGCACTGTTCAGTAAACGGTAATGAGCCATGCTCACCATGTCTTTTTACATCACTTAAGTAGCAGACAGCATGGCCTATAGTATGAACTGTGATTAAGGATGCGATTGTGAAGGAAAGGCACTGTGATATGCTCCACGGAGGGAATGATTTCCTCATACTTGTTGTTTAAGCTTGTGTCTTTATCAGAGATATTCAAAATGAATTTGCAACACTCAATACAGAGAGTATTGGGTGGGCTTTATTCGCTGTAACATGATCCGAGTCACAGAGATCTGTGGGAGGATGAGGTATTCAAGACTGTGAGTAATATCCAAATTCCTCTTCAGCTTCAGCTTAGGGGAAACTCATTCAGGAGGCAGGTTTCTAGAAGGCATTGCAGCATTGCAGGAATTGCATTGCAGGAAAAAGTGTAGGTCTGTGTTGTTTAATCATTTAAAATAAATTATTTTGACACAGATTTCGTTTAGTTCATTTTCAGTTAAAACAACCACTAAGATAAAGTTATTCATTTTTCAGCATCAGGAAAAAGAGAACACAGAAGCCTCAATAACTAAATATACGTTTTTTTCAGTATTTAGTGTGTCCACGCTTTGCCAATATTAAAGCTTCCATTCTTATTAGGACACTTGCTTTCAGTTCTTCAGAGAAATCTGCAGGCTCAGCCTTAAGTGTTGGTGGAATTTTCTGCTTCTAAAGTAATCCCAAACCCATTCAGTGATGTTCACATTTGATGATGTTGAGGTCTGGACTACGAGGCAGCCGGCCCATTGTTCTGAGAACACCAGCAGTTTCTTTGTTTGATTTTTTCCTTTTTTGTCCATTTCCTTTTCTCAGTAACTGCTTGTTTACAGCTACATGTGCTTTCAAACCCACAGCTTTTGAAACCCAGAGTGGAAAAGATGGACAGAAACACCTGTGGATTTTTTGAGACCTAGGAATGGAGCTTGATTTTCCCCTGTCTCTCAAAGATGAAAGTTTTAAATACCGTTTATCTGATGGTGGTTTTGGTGGTCTATCAGGTCTTGCACAGTTGTGAGGAGTCCCATTTTATCTATCTTTCATCATTTTTTTGTACTCCAGTTTAGGAAACTCCTGGTTTTGATTATTTGATTACTAATACAGTGTAATGGCTAGTGACAGCTCTAAAAGGCTATCTAGAAAGAAAAGAAATCTAGAAAACCAGTCAGTGAGACCACACTGCACATTTACAACAAAGCAGGCAGCATCCTTTTATGTTTAGTTTATTGAACAAAATATCTTACAATGTCTTGGATATACATATATACAAATATTAACTTGGGTAGTACCAGGGCGAAACTTTATGTCTTGATGCCAGCACTGACTTAACATTCGATGTACTGTACCCTCCCCCCCTTCTTTTGGGTGCTGCATGGAGATATCGAGTACATGTCACCAGTTTCCAAAAATCACATACAAATTTGAATATAGAAAGCACAAAAATAAGAATCTCACATGGAAAAAAGTCTCCGACTCTCAACACGGAAAGCTTTTTCATCATAAAAAAACTCTTTACAGTTTGATTTTTGCAGTTAAAGCAGGTATGAAATATACCTGAATGGACCTCCTTCAAAAAGGTATTAAGAGTAATGCGATACCGTTCTGCTCTGAAAACAAGTAGTGCCTTAAATTAGCTTGATTCAAATGTGTGCGTCATTTCCACATGAATAAAGTATATCACATTTAACACAATTGTCATTTTCTGATGTAACATACACTGAGTTACCAGTTTATTAGGGACTGCCTTGTACCTACATCATTTATCAGGGACACCTACCATATAGCAGCACTTTGTAGGTTTACAATTACTGACTAGCCCATTTGTTGTTGCAGTTTTTCAGCCACATTCTACCCTATCCACTAAAGGGCCCTCCACAGCACTTGGTCAAATGTTATTTTGGTGGTAGACCATTCTCAACACAACTGTGAACCCAGCATGAGTAGCATGAGCCCAGGTAAGGTAGTGTGCATTGTGCTGGTACGAGTGTGAATTGAAAGTAGTCCACCAACCAAGAATATCTAGCCAACACTGATTCTGTAGTCAGAAACCAACCACTGATTTAAGGGCTATAGAATGAATAACACAAATTATGCATCTATGAGCTTTAGTCTTTAACTGTGTGTATCAACAAGGTATACGTGCCTAATAATAAGGCAAGCAAGTGCAATTTATTCATATGGAAATAATGTACAAATTTGAGTCAAGCCAATTCAAAGCATCACTTTCTTTCAGCGTATGCAGGCTGGGGTAGGTGGATTGGCGTACGCTTTTGGACGCAGAATCAAAATCCAAAACAGTGGCTCTGGCTGCAGTGGCTTGGCCGGCAGCTCTCGCTCCATCAGCAGGGCTCTCAGATAACATAGACATCTGTCTTCTCCCCCAGAAGCCAATAGGTTCTCATTTTGCCTTTGCCCTGAAAGATGGGAAGGCACAGATCAATACGCCACATCGACGAGCACTCAGCATGCTCCATAGAGCAAGTAATCAGCAATCAGCCTGTTCAAAGCCTGCTCGAGGACAGCAGCGTGGACCCAGTCTCCTAAAGCTAATGAGTCACACTGAAGATAGAAGTTGCCTTTTTGTGGCAACTGGACCAGCAACCCCCATCCCCAATCTTTAACCCCTTAACATTCCCTGACTGTTGGCAGGACCAGGCTTCGTCGGCAGTTGCTGAAGAATAAACAGACTTGGGAGCAACTGATATCAGCTGGCTGATAAAATCGCCCAGTATTTAGGTTACATGAAATATGCAGTTTGTTCTCTGTCTTTCAGAAGTGAGAAACTGTAGGCTGGTTATTTTAGGATGTTTATTTCATGATAAATCAAACAGAAAGTGTAGTATATCCAGTGAATGTCCAATACAAAACCCACTTTTGAACCACACTGTTGATATTATTATTGGTTGGTACATATGTTGGTATTACTATTGCAATAGGATGCTATCTTTTTTGGCGGAAGAAATTGCCAATATTAAAGTATATTTGATACAATTCTGTGCTTTCCTTTTGTTCGTCTATTTTGCAGAACTATTGTATAAAAGCAATGGAATGCTCAAGGTTGTGTTTGATCACTTTTATGATCTATGGCACTCGCTGAACGACCAAATTACAGCCATGATCATGTTTGTGATAAAACATTTAATCTTACTATTTCTTAAATGAACACTCACCTCTAATGTGAGGAAAAGTTGAATAGTTTCATCTTCTTATTCTACTTGTCAATTGGGAACATATTTGACAATTCTCAGCTGACAGTGAGGCACTGAGCTCCGAAAACTATTAGATTTCATTTTCAACTGTATGTAAAATTATATGGCTGATATCAGTAATGCCAAAAATGTGAACTCATTAAAATCTGTATCGGTGATAAAATCAGTAGATCAGATAAGATCAGTGTATGTTCATTAAGGTACATAACTCAGTTATATGAGACAGACTGCAAAATGCTCAGATTTGCTTAACTGGAAAGGTCTTGCAACTCTGTAAATCATCTTCAGAGATTTGCGGGGCTTCATGAGGGCTGAACAGTATTATGTATTTTTTCATTTCTACAGGAGCACAATGTACATGCTGACTCTCGCTCTCTGCAGCAGGTCGCTTGTAATTTGAGAGGCACAGCATGTACCTCTAACAGCAGACGATACACAGCCTTAAATTAGAATGCTAGCCTGCTGTTCTCTGTGACTGAAGAGGTACATCTGGCCAAAAAAAGTCTCTAGATAAAAGAGGGCAATTAGAACCCTTTTTTCTACAAAACGTAAGTATTATTCTCAATCACTTGCCCATGAGTCATAAACATGTCATTTCAACCTTTAAGGGCTCAAATAATGGAAAACCACTGATCAGTCTACAGAAGTTTAGCCCTGTCTATTCATGTTCATTTTAATTTGAATCAGTCACAGCATGGGCCAGCCCATCGGAACAGAGGTCATTTACATATAGTCGTATGCAAAAGTTTGGTCAGATGATTTTCTAAGTGATTCAAACGATTCGAATGAGTTTCTAAGTGAAAATACAGAGAACACACTTCTGCATATGCACAATCACTCTTTATTTGCTGAACTTAACGTGTAAGAGAGCAAAAAAAAAAAACATAAAATATGGACTGTGCAATAGTTGTGGCACATTATATAGCTTATATAGTTTTTCCAAAATGTTAAACTCAGCTAATAAATAAAAATTGCACACTAACATTTGCAGAAAAATGCTCCACTGTACAGGATTTGTTAAATTATTTTCACTTAGAAAATCAACAAAGCATGTCATTTGACCAGGAGTGTTTAAACTTTTGGATACTACTGTCTTGAAAGCGCAATAACAAAACTGCCTGTTTAATTCTAAACATTTACAGCTAATCATATATCAACATCAAGACTCTGTGGGCACAAAATCAATGCCCTGTACAGTGAGGGCCTCTTACCTTCATTTCTACATCCCCCCGCAGCTGGAGGTCAAAGTAGCCAAACTCGTCGAGTACCTCTTTGGTGGCTGAGGACACATGTATCCGCAGGGCTGCAGAGGACACACATCAATATGAGTAATATGGCCAATCACAATAAGTGCACAGCTGTGAGTGACGGCAGGACCCTCGTAAAAAACACTGACGGTCTTTCACTTAGGCAACCACTAGACATGGTAATTTATGCAGTGCAGAGGAGGCACGATATGTTGTACAATATGTATGAATCAAGGGGATATATTTAATAGTACATCACTGCATTCAGAACAAAAACTATCCAAAATGTTAACTGTTAACTTTGAATACGCTTGGTCAAATTACAGGTTTTGTTGATTATCCAAGTAAAAATAAGTTACATTCTCTACAGGAGACAAAGTTACACATTACATTCTTTTGCACATTTTAGTGTTTAACTGTGTTTAAGTTTAACATATTGGAAAAAACAAAAAAAATGTGCCATAACTTTTACACAGGCTGTATGTTTTGTTTTAGTTTTTCCCCCAATATGTTAAATTCAGCAAATAAACAGTTATCATGCATTCAAGTGTGCAGAAAAGTGTTCTCTGTAGAGGATGTATTCATATTTTCACTTGGAAAATCAACAAAATGTATTTTGTCTAGGGGTACCCAAACTTTTGCACATGACTTTTGCATACAGGCTCCAGGAGTAGGTTCAACTGTGTATGTGCTATGTTTTATGCATTGCTGAGGCTTACTTATAGTATGCTATAAATCACATAAGATGGATGGTGAGTGAGACCTCCATTAATTATTAATGGTTATTAAGTACATAGAAGCCCGATACAGGAAGTGAGGCAGTAAGTCAATACAAACAACCAGTCCTATGAATGGTATGCTGCTGTATTTGGGAGTGGATCTATGTGCTGTTGCTGTTAAGTGCTCTCTCACAGCACAGCCCAACCCCAGCGTCATAGGTTGTGCTGAGGTGAAGGGTGAGGGATTACAGATGCTGGAAATGTTGTATCTGTCAGCGGCCTGTCAGTATAAGATCGCATAGTCTGGACATGGCTGTCGGAGGACAAAATACAGAGCTGGGCACAGGTTCAAGAAGGTGTGTTAAAGCAGCCAAAGTTTCAGCCAAACTCAAATTCACAAAATTTTCCCCTAACTTCAAATATAGTCGATCAGCCAAGATATGTTTGCTGTCTTAAGTTTGCTTCTTTAGTTCTTTTAATGGAGTTAGAAGCGTAATGTAGCTAGCAAGTTATAGATGCCTATATCCATCAGTTAACATTGTGCTAACTGCATGTTTAAATCATCACACAGTTGCCTTTAACTGTATCGAGTTCAACTTTCTTGTGTGGTTTCTGAAGCTGGCATAAAAGGCAAACATTTATCTATAACAATGAGCAAAAGGACAAGCATGCAGTTTGAACAATGTTAACTGAACAATGCTAACTTCAGACACCAAACACAGCTGATGAACTATATTTCATGTGTGAATTAGATTTTTGGCCAAACCAACACTTTAAGTACTAAAATCTTTGTAATTGTGCTTTTGTTTTTTCTACTTAGACTTAAGTAAAAAAAAAAAAAAATGTCTTTAGAGGTTTCTTAATTTCTTTACCCTCTTTTCCCCGAAGGAACAGTTGTAAGACTGAGTTATTCTTAAAAAAATATCTTCTTAAATAGTCTCTTAATCTTACAACAGCCTCAAGCTTGTATAAGACTTAAACTTCTAATGATGATAGATGTAGCATTCAGTATGGCATTCACTGTGTAGCAGGAAGGTTAGTTAGCATAGTTAATATTGGCTTACTACAAACATTACTGCTCTAGCTTTTTTTTTCCTCCATTTTGCTGTTGTCTTCAAGCACTGAAAGAGCTGTTAGAATTCTAAATGCATCTCACTCTGTCTATAAGATGGCTGTAAAATGTAACAGATATCGACAGGCTTCATAGCAACTCACATAGCAATTCAGGTTACTTCAGAAAATAATGACTTTCTAAAGAGAATTTTTGAGACTTTGTTGACAATTGCATTTAAAGAGCCAGAATGGAAAACAAATCCTCACTTTTTCAAATGAAAGCATTTATTTTGATAAAAGTTTAAAAATGTATCAGTGTACCAATGTACTCCTCAACCCATACAGTCCACAAACTAAGCTGCAAAAACATCACATTGTGATTTCACTATTTTTGTGACCAGTGTATTTATCCGCTTATTCAGCATACAGTACTTTGGTCCCGCCTATTCTTGTTGACATTATAAGGAGCATTTCAGACCGGACTGCTTTTTAAATGAAGTGCAATCCAGGGCAGCCAATCATCAAAAAAGATCACTTTCATATATCATTGTTAAAGGGGAATTCTCACTAGTTTTTCAAAATTTTTGCATAATTAAATCATTCAGAGAGATCTGATATGAAATGCTCTGTTCTAGAGAAACTTCATGACTCACAGTCATCTTTCATGTGTATCTTTCATGTGTCTAGCCCCTGGTTAGCTGATGCTAAGTGCTAATAATAAACTTATGAACCTCTACATTATCACCAATAATGATGTGCCATAATCCATAAAGATGCAAAACAAACAGGTTTCCTAACATTGCATTTATTTATATGCACACAAAGGCTGGACAGAGATGGCTGTGTGTGCCTGCTTATTCCCACAGAGACATGCTGACATCTTGTAGAATAATCAGAAACTTGTTTCTGTCACCCACCTTCCCCAGTGGACTCCATTCTTGACGCTGTGTTGACAGTGTCTCCAAATAGACAGTACCTGGGCATCTTGAGGCCCACCACGCCTGCACAGACAGGCCCTGTACAGCACGCAAATACATACACACAAGCGCGCGCGCACAAACAGTGGAGAGGGGGATTAATTAACTCCTGCTGAAAGACATCATCCAGAACACCAGAAGCTCTCTGATCAGAAGAATTGTCTGACAGGTTGAGGACAATGATCCCTGTAGTTGTACCAGCCTTAAGCTCATTACAGTGTCCACTAGTGGCTTGTATATACTTAAGCTGACAGAGATTGCGTACACATCCTTTGTAAGAGCACGCTGTGGGATTTGCTCAAGAGCTGGATTAATACTTCACTGTGTATATAAGAGGGCTTGTATAGAAACAGGAAATACTAATGCCTGTTACGTCAGTCCTTGAAGGCAAAGGATGGGGTGCAGTAAGCAAAATAAACAAAGAACAAACAGTTTTGCAATATTTTGTGACATAAAACGTTACAGTTTGGGGGAAAAATTGAGTTTACATAATCAAGACACATTCGGTGCAGGAAAATCATACGAATGTGTTTTGTGAGTTCAATGAAATGCTACAGTGGCGATTTTGGTCATGAATTTTCAAAAAATGTAATGATTATATACTTTAAACGGACTACTACCATCATGCATTAGAAATGATCTGTCTTTACATGTCCTGAGATCTAATTTACATCAAGCAGGCTTTGTTTTCAATATTCCCTTGGTTTGACTGACTTATTATTATCATTAGTGATGCACTATTTCGATATACTGGATTGGTATCACCACCACTACTGACCTACTGGATTAGACATCACCAATCCAGGCTCAATACCATCTCTAAGTCACAGTTGCTGTAAAATTGCACAGTGCAGTTGGTTTGGGACAGCCACCTCCCAGTAGAAAGTACCCCATAAATGACGATTTTTTTTATATATATTTAGCTTATTATTATTTCAGTTAATGCCTTGGGTTTAAATAGATTTTAAATAGTTAATAGTTTTGTTTTTACTGTGGGAATGCAGTTTGGATTATTTCAGAGAGTGGTCTATATATTTACACACTTTTCTACTATGAAACAGGAACACAAAATTCAGATATCTAATTATTTTCATTACTGTAAGTTATTTTATTATTTCTGTTATTACTATTTTCATTCCTTTCATGTTCCATATTATTTCTTTCTATTTTTATATGAACATGACTACAGCATTTCACACTCACACACAAGCACGCACGCACAAAGTCCCAACAATCCAAGGAGGATAAGTACCTGTATGAATTCCTATACGTAGCCACAGCTGGTCGTTGGGTCTGTGTCTGATTTTGAAGGTTTTGACCTGTTCCAGTAAAGCTAAAGACATCCCAGCGATCTCACGAGCATGGAGTTTTCCATTACGCACAGGCAGACCCGACACTACCATATACGCATCGCCAATGGTCTCCACCTGAAACAAGGGAGGCAAAAGATTCACCTGTGTTAATACTCTGTGCGAAATTAGGAACTGTAGGGGAAAGTTTACCTTGTAAATTCAATTTACTTTAACCCAGCTACATAACATTGACATAAGCATGCCATGAAGAAGTTATGTGATGTCAAGAGTTGTCATGAAAAATTATATCCAGTAATATAACAGTATCATGTTACCATTAGCATTAATTGCAATGATGGCTAACTAGAGTACACAGCAAAAACAGCATGTGTCATAAGCTGTCATGACATCAAGCATTATGACATCTGTCATGATATGTTTATAGAATAGTTATGTTAAATGTTGTGTAGTCTTCAAATACAGTTAAAATTATATAGTTGAGGTTATCATTATCACAGACGTTGAAATTAAAAATATGATTATTATTATTATTATTATTGGTGATTTGTTTGCATGGTTTTATAGGCTGTATATAACCCTGGTTGAGTCTTAAAGAACTTCACAGTAGATAGACACTTAAAAGTGCCACTCACCTTATACACATCAAAATTATCGATGATGGCATCAAAGCACGTGTATAGGTCATTCAGCAACGTTACAACCTGGAGAGAGACAAGTCCTAAATCAATCATGTACACATACAGTACTTTGTCAAAGTCTTAGGCACCTAAACAAATTGTTTAAGATTACATATCTGGACAATAACTGTGTTGTTACTTGTAAAACACCATACATCATTAGAACAGATGCAAGCCAAACAAAAAATAACATGAATTTCTTGTGTTAAAAAAAAGTAGTATATTTTATAGTGATATCTTTTGAGCTAGTTACACAGGTTTGGCTCCAGATTTCTTTTCAATGCCTAGAGTCATTGCATACATTTGTTAAATTCCATTACTAGTACACCTGCCTTAACTTCATAAGGCATTGATTTAGCAAAACCAAGTATTGGGTGCTAACTACAAATAACACTGGGCTGCCATGAGGACAGCTTTGGAAATTAAATGAAAACACTGACATACATAAAACCACTACTTAATTATTATTAGTTAATGTTAATAGCATTTATTCTACCATTACAGTTTTTGTACCCAGGTAAACAGCTTTTTTCCCAGGTGCTAAAACATTCGCATAGTACAAAATGTACGTAATGTGTGTTTTGGTGAATATGAATAATGAAAATTCCTAAAGACAAATAACCAAAGATGATCAAAGCTTTTCACAAATTCTCTCTGATCCCAACCTCAGGCTATATGCTGGAAAAGAATCACTATAACAACACTATGCATATACAAGTAGGTACAATAGATTTAACCCCTCAGACGGCACTGCATTAAAAACTGACACATTTCTGTGATGGATTTTCATGCATGAGCTCGGGCATTCAGCTGACTACTCTGAGCTTGAGCTCAGGATTGATGAAATGAACCAGTGCTCAATACACAAACATGTATTGTGCTCTGATGAGTCAACCTTTCAAATTATTTATGGATGTTGTGTTCTCTGGGCCAAAGAAGAATCATCCAGGCTGTTACTAGCGTAAAGTTTAAAAGCCAGAATCTGTCATGGTATGGGGAGGGGATATTAGTGGGTAACTTGCATATTTGTGAAAGCACCATTAACTCTGAACACATTTTAGAACAGCATGTCGCCTTCTAGATGTCGTCTTTTTCAGGGACGTCCGTGTTTATTTCAGCATGACAACACCAAGCCACATTCTTAACGTGTTGCAACAGCATGGCAGTGTAATCAGAGCGAGCAGGTGCTAGACTGACCTGCCTGCAGTCCACACCTGATTCCAATTGAAAATGTATCTTATTAAGCTCAAAATATGACAACAAACTTCCTATATGGTTGCACAGCTTAAGACAGCTGAAAAAACTGTGTCTCTTCGGTCCACAAATGTTTATTAAACCCTTAAAATTCCAGGCTTATTACATACTAAGGCTTATTGTTCAGTAACTACAGGGACTTCAACGCAAACTGGTTGAGCTATTTATAGGTTATAGATAAAACTTTGGACCCACCGACGGGCCCTGGCCATTTAAGAGGTAAAGTGTTGTTAAAAGGAAAGGTGATGTAACACAGTGGTAAACATATTCCCATCCCAACTTTTTGGAATGTGTTGCAGGCATCAACTTTGGAATGAGCATATATTTACAAATAACAATGAAGTTAATAAGGTAAAACATGTAAAATGTGTTTTGTGCCATTGTGAATTTAATAAAGGGCAAACAGAATTTACTAATCACTGCTTTCTGGTTTTATTAGCATTTCACATACTATCCAAACTTTCTTGGAATTCGGCTTGTAATTTCAGAAATTTAAAAAGCACCAGAAGACACTATAAACTGTATTTGGCAACAGAGCTTTTTTGCCTTTGTAATGCATTTCCATTGCAGCTGAGAGTCTCTTTTTAATTGGCTAGTAGTCCAGGTATGCATTTTGGTCAGCACATTCTCTTAGGAATTTATCTGCTCCAATATCCAGCCATTACTGCTGAAAATTCCCTAGAGTGCTGTCACCTTTTCAGGTAGCGAGAAGTACTTGTCTGAAAATATTTCTGCAAAGTCTTGGTGCCTGAAAAAACTCAACCTCAAAGAGAATGTAAAATACCCCATTGTGTCTCCAGCTCTGGCATTTGCCACGAAGGTTCAGTGAGAAATGTTTGCTTGCATGTGATGTGTTTCTGCATGAACTCCCAATGGTTCCCTCAAATTAAAATACTTTCTGCTCACCCCTCCACTCATACACCCCGTTTTGGATGCACGCCCAGACCCAGAGCTTACCGAGAAGTACATTTGCATGAATAAAGTGAGAGATAATACATTGCAATGAGAACATGCTGTGACAGTAACGGTGTCACAGCAAAATTTAATTACACTGATACGAAGAGACAAATCTGTTAAAATTTACACAAAGATGTGGCAGAAAAAGATGTTCTTTTTCCAATCATTGAAACTTTTGTCAATTCTTGTGAACTAAAAGTGTATAGTTTAACAAAAAATATTATCTAAGAAGAGAATAATGAAAATATGCATGGAATGACAACTAACCATCATAATGAATCCTTACTGAATCCACTTCAATAATACAAAAATTGCGAGAATGAATGAGTTGGACTAAATAGAGTATGCACCTAACTCTGTTACTCAAACACAGTAAAAACATTAATTAACTGAGAATAAAACTGATTTCCCCTATGTTTAAAGCTGTTATTTTGAACTTTTTTGAACCATTTGATCATAATCTGATTGTTGACTGTTGCGATAAATAACACTGATCCAAAATAAGGGAAAAAAAAACAAAAAACACCCACCTACATGATAACGCTAATTTTGGCTAGCTATGAGATTCTATTTATGTTAGCACTAAGCTAAAGGCAATTCACATGAACAATTTTGGGCTGTTTCAGATTAAACATGGACATTTGAAGCTTGTAAAAGATATTTCATGTTTTATTTGAAGCTTCTAACAGACATATTAACAGACAATTTATCTTGTGGTAGTTTTACCATGATTCAGTTCAGAGCCTTGCCACTGTTTTCTATTACTAACATCTGATTGAAGCAAAGCCTACCACTTGTATTCACAGTCAGTGACATCTAGGACTTCCAGAAGGCCTAGAGTGATGTTTTTTCTCACAAACTTGGCCCCACATAAACATGATTGGATACATATATATGGAGAAAAAAAATCATTGTACTTAATCCCTTTGTTTCCAACCAAAACTTAACAATGAAATAACTGTAGTACTACAATACTTGCAAATTTTGAATGCAACAAGCATGGTGCTCCAATGAAATAAAAATGAACTAAAAATTACAGACATGCATTTTTTTACTTCACAAAAAATCATTAAGCTGTCTCTAAAGGCCAAGAAGGCCCTGAGGCCCCACTGCTAATAATTTACTGAACATACTGGACCCATCATAGTCTTTTGTATTCACACTGATTAACAGTGGTCACTGTAATGCATGGCCTCAACGCACTTGCAAAATATCAGCTGTAATAGGCCAATTGTTTCTTAAGGCAACATTAAGTTTTGCACTCGTGATGTATTATGCCACAACCTTCACCAGTTACTATTAAGCTGAGTTAAAGCTTAATGTAAGTCAATGTTACTAACTACTTGACTACAAGTCTGGAAAGACACATGAAAGAAACATGGCAGTGTTATTTAAGTAGCTTTGCCTTAAGTGAATCCATCATCTACTGTGTTTACTGTCTAGCCTGATTCATTAGATGCGATGTGAGATTGTGAAGGTTCTTCACACGTTCAAACAGAGCCAATTCTCTCCTTGTGCACTTGACGGAATTCCTGGCAGGAGATATAACAAGCACCACACTGACTACCTCAGCATGACCTCAAGTGTCAGGTGAGAATCCAAGACCATATTGGGTCATCGCAGTTCAGGCCCACTACTTCAAAAGGTGATCATGTTTTGAGAAGACATGTACAAAAGAGCAAAGCCAAGGACAATGTAAGAATGAGGATTCAAAGGAAAAAAAACTGTATTTCTCTGACTCAGCTTTGCATCAAAGTCAAGCAAGGCAGATACACTTCTCGCTAACTGCTTACTAAATGTGGCTTTTATTTGTTTAATAACAGCAGAAAAAGGATGCTTAACAGTGTTGTTTGGTTGTATATTTAGAGTGCAAAAAAGGAAGGATGATGCTCTGTACTCTCTGAATTTTTGTTGTATAATACTGGGTGCATTTCGACTTCAACACTGAGATGTTTGACATCAATGTCTCAACAAAAATATTATTTATTCCACTCTTGATGGCACGTTCCGCTGACTGGTGGTATGCTGCTACTGCTGATTTTGATAGCAGAATTTTCTATCACTGCTTCAATTGAAAACAATGGAATATTCAGTCTGCCATCTTCCATCTACCAGCATAAAGTAAACGCAGCATTAGAGGTTGTAGTTATACAACTTGAAGTTGAAAAAATGTCATAAATTTGTATTTTATTATTTCTCATTCACAGCTCACTAAAACAAGTAAAGAATTTCTGTCAAATGTACAGATTCTAAACTCTCTATCAAGATCTCAGATCTCAGTATACAGCAAGGCTCAAAATCAGTTTGCCCCAAGCTGAACCAACAATTTTAACATTAGTGTTTGCGTTTCAACCCTGACATAATGTTTCTGTAGCAGTTAGAAGGACATGAAAAACGGCTAATTTCATTCATTTCACACAGGCTGTATGTAGGCCTAATAAAATTCAACAGCTATTAGACCTGCCAGTCACACACACAAGGTATCAAATGTTACTGTTTGTAAATCTTTAAATTGCTCCAAAATATAGCTTTGAAATAACCTATACTAATTTACTGGAGCTTGATGTAATCAAAAAAGAGAGAGGGGGAAAAAAAATAATGCAATGTTGTCAATCCATCTTATTTTTACACCCCATGACGCTTTGAGTGACTTAAAAAACAGAACTTCTGCTGAAGCGTAAACAAACAATTTTGAATGCTAACGACAACGTAACGTTAGAAATGTGAGAATACATAAAATGTTCAGAATCTTTATGTTTGTTATAAATCTGCCAACAGAAACCTAAACATGCATGGGAGAAACACTTTAGTCAGAGGATTCTGTTTCTAATCTACATAAATGACTTATTAATTAAATAACTTTTTAGCCTAAGCACAAAAAAAAAAACCAGATACATGCCATATAGATCTTTTGAAATGATGCACCAAATGAAATTTGAAAACGAGAAAAAAAAAAATCATAACGGTAGACTCAAAGTGGTCGATACAGAATGTTAATTAAATGTAAATGTAATGCATAATGTACCAACTACAAAATGAACTATGTAATTATGTTTAAACTGTACAGGAAAATCTAAGGGTTATTAATGTAGTTTATGCAGTCACTGTGACCAGTATATTTTAGCATTTTAGCATGAACACTTATCTGAAGACGATGGCAGACTGGTGCATGTCCTGTACATACCTGTAACGGTGTGCTTTCAGCTGACATTGAGGTAAAGCCCACTATGTCGCTGAAGTAGATGGTGACACTGTCGAAAGCTTCTGCCTGCACTGTCTCTCCTCTCTTCAGCTGCTCTGCCACAGAACTGAGGGGCAAAAAAATGAAAGGAACTGTGGGAGCCGAACCAGAAAATCATTGCAAAGCTACACAATCCCAGGCATAACTGTGGACACCGTAGCTTTCGGTCTGAACTAACAACTGTATAATACAGCATCCAGTACACACCTAAAGCTTCAGTTCTGCTTTTAAATCCACTCTTCTCTTTTAATAACGTGTTTTCTGCTGGTGCCACATTCATTTTATGAGAATGTTACATAACAAAGCCAATTTACAGATTTGTGTCACAAATTACTGTTTTACTTTGAAAGGAAAACACATGAATATAGTGAAGTGCCCACTAACAAAGCAAAGCACCGTAAAACTGTGTCTGTGGTAGACGTGGGCGATGTGGCAAAAATGCATATCATGATACTTCACGTTTTCTGATATATACTTTTTTTGACATCTTATAAACTGGAAAAGATAAAATATAATGATTTATATTCAGTATTTCACATACTGTGCTGCACGAAATTCAATAAAACATGACTAATCATGCTCTCTTTGTAGTCAAACAAGCAGTTGGGCAGTGTTTTTAAGTGCTGCCGATATCCACTATATGCTCAGAAAAGCATATTGTGACATATTTTGATGTAATTTTTCATGATAATGATAAATACTATCATACTGCCCAGCCCTAGTCTGCAGTCATTTATCTTTGTTGGTGCGTGCAAATGGGTTTGGGTCGGTTTCCAGATTTTGTAGTACAAGTCAAGCCTGGTTAGATCAGAGCATGTCTCAAAGTCGTGGGTATGGGTCAGGTTTGGGCTTGGGCTTCATGGGCTTTGCCCATGAAGTCCTCTATGTAAACAAGATGTATCAGTTGGTTCTTAACATGGTTAATTCCCAACATGGCACTACATGAGAAAAAAGTTAAATGATGTTCTCACGCTTTCACTGATATAAGAAGGGAAATCCTTCTCACAAGGGAAAGAGATCAATTAGCGATAGAGTGGGAGAGAGAGGGCCGTGGGTTTTCCTGCTTCTCTCAAAAAGAGCTTAAATGCTCTCGCTCCCACAATGCTCAGCAATTGCTCTGCTTGTCTTTTCATTCTAAGTTGAAAGTTTCTCTTACATAATTACATCTAAAACAGGAGACAACCACAGAGCCATCAATTTTCAGACAAGTTAGCGAAGACACACCACGTGTGTGTTTGTGTGTGTGTGTGTGTGTGTTTGTGTGGTGGGGTGCTTTAAGGAGCTATCATTCATCAAGCTGCAGTTAAGCACTTGACAGCTGCAATGTACGTGCAGGGCTGTTACAATTAAGTTTATTAGATTAGTATATTAGTAGATTATTTTGTTAAAAAAAATCATTTGCAACTATATAACCTCTATGAATCAGCAGTGATTAGCTGTTGGTTAAATAATGCAAACTTTAAATATTCCTGTTGGTTTTCCAACAGAGCCTGATTGATACACCTATTTAGATGTTATATTTTAAAGGCTTCCTAGTTTCTCCTTTTCTAATAAATTATTTTGGAATCTTTGAAAGGCGAATGCATAGTTTATTACTGTTCATTAAAGTCAATTTATTGTTTGGCTTTTTTTTAAACCTCTGATTTGTATTTTATATTTGTCAAAATAATAGGTAGATTACTCAATTACTATATTTAACTATAATTAAAAAAATTATTAGTTAAGGGTGTTAAAGATAATACATCAGTAACGTGTTAACCTGCTAAATTATCAACACCACATGAACCATCCACAATAGTCCAGGCTAAAGCCTAGCCACTCAGTTTACTCAGCCTTGGCAACTTTAGCAGACTACATGGGAGACCTAGGAAAAATCAACAAAAAGCAAACTAACAAAAGCAATAGCAAAGTGCAAAGCTACAGTTCCCTATGACAGCCTCTGCTGTAGCTACAGTACACAAGCTGTATGAGACTGAGAGGTCTATACTCATTGGAAGCATTGAATGCATATATGATATATATGAGATACACAGTCATTGTTTGGAACATGCAGCTACTGTTGCTCTCACTGGATGTTGGTGATGGAAATCACCTGATTTTCATGTCCATGTTCATGTAAACCCTGCATTCACACAATGAAAATAATATTGAATTACTGAAAGTAATAAATACATTCTGATTAAGCTAGTTCCTAGGTGCCCAGGAACCAATCACAGACCAATTAAAAGAGCGGCTCATAGAGTTTCTGACTGTCAGTATGGCATTGAACCTCCAGCAGCTCAGAGCATTTGTCGTTGGTACCAACGGTTTCAAGATAAAGGTCAACAGCATCGCCAAATCTCACGCTTCTTTTTTTTTGTGGGGTACGTTAAGGATTCTGTTTATGTGCCACCACTCCCAACAACACTGGATGATGTCCGAAATCGCACTGAAAGAGCCGTGAGTGCAGTGACACCCGACATGCTCAATCGAGCATGGGATGAATTTGACTATTGTGTTGATGTTGTCCGTACAACTGGAGGAGGTCATATTAAGCACTTGTAAAATGAGATAATAAACTTTATGCTCACTTAAACCATTTACAATTTACTGCATTGTTCTGTAATGATTTACAAGTGAGATAAATCATTCTGAAATCGGATGAATCTTTTTGAATCACCCTGCATTATAGAAAGTGACAACCTTGCATGGATGTGAATGACACTGTCAGTGTCCAAACAAAACCTTTCATCTACGAAATATTAATCTTGTAGGAGAATGCTCTTACCCTTAATGTGCATTAATGTAACAAAATTCAATTTTCAAGTAATTTTGGGCTGTTTGTGCAGGTCCATTTGGCAGGAATTGTTCTCATATTATTAAAAATAGCTGCTGTTTCCGAAAATTAACTATAAATATACTATACTATATATACTGTAAACAGATAAATGTGAAGGTTTTGATAAAACAGGGACTATAAGAATATGCCAATTTTTGTGGTTTGGCTATTTTAAAAGAAAAAATCAATTTTAACTGAATTGACTCACTGTGGCAGGATTTGATAAAGCAGATTTTCTGCTCTCCTTTTCTCTTCCAGGTAGGCCTGCGTGCGCTCCTCCACCAGGTTTTCCAGGTTGTTGGCGTACTGCTCCATTCTGGACAGCAGATTATTGAGGATGCTGGTGCTCCCTTCTCTGCCACAGACACAAGCATAGGTCAGAAAGAGAATATTTACAAATGTCAAATGCTAAACGTGAAAAAACATGCACAGATAAACAATCAAAAGAAATGAACGACGATTATTTAAAGAAATTGTGATTAATAGGCTTGATTTGTTTTCCCGTTAGTTCCTTTCAATTGCACAATTAAGTTTAATTGTATTAATTTTAAGATATTGATCGATAACTGCTGATGGTTGATTAATGGCCAGCAACAGCAGGATATAGTACCTCTCCTGTGTGGAGCAATCAGCATCTGAGTCCATTGTGGTTCCTCTCAACATGGGAGTTTTGCAGACTTGACGCGTTACAAATGCAACGTTCAGAAACTATGTGAGAGATGCTGGCTGAATCATCCTCAGCTGGTGCCCTAACTCGAAGCGCTGAATCATTCAGAACTATTCTGGCCCAGAGCTCACACCTACATGCGCCATTACAAAACTATAAGCTTGAAAAAAAGACAGATCTCTGGAGTGAATCTCACATAAAAATTCAGGCTTTCGTTTTGTAATAGTGATGGAGGATGGATAAAAGAACAAAGGCCTTTAAATTGCATTTCTACACTCCCTGGCACTGATGAATAGTGAATTCTATTAGTGTATATGGAAGTTATTTACCTCACACAGAACACAATTCAAGACAAATGGTAGACTGACTGGGAGATCATCCAACACTTGTTCTGGCACTTTCAAAATGTAAAAAAAATGTAAACAAAGTATTTCAGAGTGGTTTGTTGTGAAATGCTTCATTTTAGAGAAACGTCCAAATTAAAAATTGTACATATACCGATTCATTCAAAGTGATGGTGACAGGGCACCATTTTAACCTCTAAAAGCTACATCATAGAAAGTTATAACAGGAAGTGGTTATGAATGTGCTGCCTGTTGCCTGAGATGTTGCTTTTACAATAGATTTAAGATAATATTTTGGCCTAAAATGCATGGCAAAACTGTTGCAGACATTGCGACCCCTGGTTCCTATCACCACTACTGTAAAGAAATCTGAAATTTCTTTACAATGCATCATTGCACAACAAACAATTCTGAATGACTTTGTTTACATCTCAGCGATTGAATTAAAAAAAATCAGGGAATTCCTCTTTAAAGGTCTAACATTGTGGAAAACCTTTTTTTCTCAATTTAATTAAAAGACTTAAAGAAAAGAGCAGGATATGGGCCTCTGCTTTAGGTTAGAAGATACTGTGTATCAATTTGTTGGAACCTAAAACTGTTCTTAGAGATTAAATCCTCCTACAGCTGTATAGCTTTGTTTACCTGGACAGCTTTGTATTCCTAAAATAGCACACAGCCCATTACCACATGTCAACAAGATGCATTTCTATAATGAAGAGTGTGCATTAGGGTTCCTTTTTTAGATGAACGATCCCTGGCACTTCAGCCAAACTTTGTCAAAATCTGTCAACAAGGACTTGTGTAGATTGTGTAGATATCAATCACATAGCTTTCATCCAGGATGAAGAAGCGTAATATCTGACAAACTTCTATTTGTAGATATATATATATATATATATATATATATAT
>JAILXH010148890.1:46492-64785 GCA_023558415.1 Piaractus mesopotamicus
CACAACTACATCAGAATCGTATTTATATCAGCAAATAATTGCTTAAAAATATTGCCATTGGACATACGTTTAGATTTGGCTGAAATTTCAAACCTTTACTTCATGTATTTCTCGTATTCTGGAAGAGCAGAATGTTTAGTTGACACTAGGCTACTGCACTAAAATATCAGCATTTTATTAATTTTACTGCATTTATAACTCTATACAAATAAATGGTATTTTACTCTGTACTACTAGTCCAAGTAGATCTAGTTCCAGCTTCTATATTTTTAAAAATATTTATGTATCAGCACATAAGTACATGACAAATCTTGTGTATCGGCATCAGCCCACAATTCCAATATAGGGGCATCCGTAACTAAATTAATGCTGAAAGAAAACACCCAGTGTCAATATGTTTATGTGAGGACTGATTTTCAAAAGTAAATGTAAGAATCAGATCTCCATTCATCCCTTCCACAAATACATGCCAAAGCAAGTTCCAGATTTTCAGGTCTACTTGGCATGTGCCTTATGAACAGCACTCACTTGTTGAGTTTGGTGATAAAGATCTTGATGTGGCTGAAGTCAGGGCGCTCGGCAGGGTCCTCGGCCCAGCAGCCCTCCATCAGGATGGCCAGCTCCTCACAGTGTCGGCCGTTATCTGTTGTGGGCCGGAAATAGGGCTTCTGACCGTTCCGCACCTTCTGAATTATCTCTGCAGCAAAAAAACACACGCACGCTGAACCGGTCGCTTAGGAACAGGACATTACTTATAAGCAGCTTTTGTGTGTCTAGACCTGAATGAGTCACAAATGTTGTGTAATTTCTTACAAATGTTAAATAATGCAACAAAATAATACAACATACATTCTGATATCGGGCTGCAAATCATAACAGAGTACGTATTTCTGCAACAGCTTATTTATCAGCTTATTCTCCAACTGCTGCGTGTGTATCATGTGATCGATTAACGCAGATTGATAGGACAGGTGAGCCCTTGGGCAAGGCACTTGACCCTCCACTACTAATTGTTGGTGGTAATCCACTGTAAGCAGCATATAAAAATTAGGCTGAAAAACTCTGGCATATTCCTTTAAAAATGTAAACAAATTCTAACTAATACAGTGTAGGAAATTTGAGTAACAAAAATTGAATGCCAAACTTTCTAAAAATGTTTTTGATGATGATAAAATGATTAATCATTGACAAAAATGTAAAATCTAACAGTTCATATCCAGAAACAAATTCAAGTAGAATGTGCTACTGGTCATCTTGTTTTCCTACTACATTGTCATCTGCTAATTCTCACGGCTGACATATTTCTTGAGATTTACCCTGAGGACTGTTTTTGTACAATGAAAGTAATTTAAGGTGCTTTTCAATTACTGAGTTGTTGTATAAGTCACATAATTCACACCAATATTATTTGAATTACCTCTTGGTGGCTAGCCAGGCCTCAAATACAGTCCCCACACGGCAGGGTTAGTTTTAACACAACTAAGCCTCCCAAAGTAAACAATGAATACAGCCCATTCCTCAGGGTCTATTCTAACAAATTAATATTCCCTCAAGAGCCTGATATAGTTACACAGAAAAAATGCCATATTTCTAAATAAAAGTCTTAAAAATAACACAAAATTATTAGTTATTGGTATTGGTCGCTATCTATTGGTTATCGTTATTGGCCCAGAAATTTCACATCGGTAAATCCCTATTATTCAAGCACGCAGAAACGTAAATGACTTCAAGTGCACACCTTTTGGGCTCAGATCCATGCCTTCTACATAGAATGGCCCGTTCCTCAAGGCTATCTCCTGCAAAATGATCCCGAAGCTGTACACGTCTCCCTTCTGTGTTCCCTGGGGTGGAGGCCTGTCATATATCAATAACTCTGGAGCTGTCCATAGCTTTCCTGAAACATGAAAGGAAAACATTAATACACAATGCTCCTTTCAATGTTTTATACCCTCCAGCTTCCTCTGCTTGCAAAAGATATCTAAATTTCCCCCAAGTAACAATGAAAAAAAAAATCACAGTGATTTAATTGAAAGCAATTTTGAACTGCTTAGCCATGAACAACTTAATTTTAATGACTAAAATTGTAACTTTTTAGTTTAAATATTTACTTACTTGCATATAGTTCATGTGAGTCTTCATTATCATATGACGACCGAAAGCTTGCCAGACCATAATCTGTAATTTTCAATACAAAACGGCTGTCCACCACACAGTTTGATGACTTCAGATTTCCATGGGAACCAATGTAGCTGGTGTGCAGATAGTTCATTCCCTGGCGGCACAGGCACAAACCGCCATGTTACAAGTTTACCCATATTTTATAGGCCAAATGTAGTAGAACACACAATAATTCAGAAATGTTCTTGAGATTCATAAAACTTCATCAAAAAAACATGTACATGTAACAAGCCATTTAATGTTTTCACAAGGAGGCTTGTGGAAAATTGCATGACACTGAATGGCAAAACTATTTGCGGCTGCCATAGGGCTGAATCACCACAGTGGGGATGAAATTAAACGTCTGAATGCAGACATGCTAAAGGCAGTAAGAATATTATTGGTCTCAAAACTGAATGGCAGGCCTTGGAAATGCTAATCGAGACATGTGGTGGGAAAATAAATGAGACTTCATGTTTTTTTTTTTTTTTAGATGAAAGGACATTCATGTTCAGGTTGGTCCATTTTCTCAAGGTGATTCTGTCACTGCCACTTAAATGTTCCTTCTTGTGGATAACAGCACTGTGTATTTTTTCTTTACTATTTGTCCCTACTGAAAAGCAATGGCTGTGTCCTTTGCTTAAGCGATGTGTTTCACTTTGATGTAATCGCAAACCAATGTTTTCACTGAAAGCCCCTTTTGTGTGTCTTGGCACAGTGAAAAAGAACACAACATTCGTTTTGATTAAGAAGTAGCAGAATTATTTTTCTACTTCTCTTCCAAAAGCACTGTCATGCTGGCTTTGATTGCTTTCTCTTTTCTTTCATTAATGGCGGCCCTTTAAGACGAGAAAATTGCCAGAGCAACACTGCCTTGTCACTGCCTGTTCACTATTTAAGGTGTGCCTGGCTATTACAAGGCATTTTTGGGGTGACAGATCGTTTACTGTATTTAGTGAGCCTCTCCCGTGATGTACGTGCTGTTAAGAAAGTTGTTAAGCTCTCGCTTATTTTGAAAAGGCTGAATGCTTTGGCAAACTGCACTTTCACACACCTTGACAATGTCATTGATCAGAGAGAAGCGGAACATCCAGTCCAAGTTGATGCTCTCGTTTTCCAGAATGTCCTGTGAGAACAAACCAGAAATCAACACTGTGAAAACCTCCTAACCGAAGCGCTTTTAGGCATTTTGTCCAAAAAAAATGGTCAAAATCCCATTTTGACAAAGGGGCTCAATTTTGCCCCATTCTTTTGCTTCAGCAAAAACTGCAACAAGCAAGGAATGAAATATGAGGGCAATGAAATTTATGTAAGGAATGAACGGTATTAGTTAAAAAAATCTAATGCAAACCATTGTGAGCCAACAACAGCATAGATAGCCTGTGCCTAGAGTCTCCAACCAGTTCCCAGAAATTCTCAGAACTGCATGAGTTACATAATTACCTATAAAAGTGTCAGCCTCTCAGAAACCATTTAACATAGCTGTAATCATAGGATCTGGTAAATGGTAAAAACAATGTATGGTCCTTTTTCATATGGTTATGCAATCAAACGTATTCTACTGCCTCATTATATGAATATATCAAATGAACTGAAATACTGAAATACATCCAAACATCCAATACTTAAAAAAAAAAAAAGAAAAAAAACTTACAAGAAATACATCCAGCAAACTGGCTCACTGTACTAGAGTAAAAGAAATGTAAGCGTTTACCTGAAGACTACCTCTGGGACAATACTCAGTCACGATGCAGATGTTCGGTGGATCAATACAGGCACCAACAAACCTTGTCAGATGGTTGAACTGGACATCTCTCATCTACAAACAACAAAAACAACAAAAAACCCTTCAGTAATGGCGCTCATGCTCCTCACTAACAGAACACTGCTGTGTGGAGCACAGAGCTAAATTGCAAAATTAACCTTATACATGTTCTAACTCTGAACATGAATAAAGATTGATTTAAATCTTGACAAATATGCCCCTTTACAATGAATACATGCTTTTAAGAGTTTCAATATTCTTCTAATGCCTCCTCCAGCTCATGGAATTTCAACAAAAAAAGTCAAAACATTAATAAACATGTCAAAACATTTTTGAATCTTACAGTGGAATGTTCTTTTAAAAACCCAGGTTTTTTCTAGAATCAAAAGTGCTTCTCTTGCACACTGTTCTAAAGAACCCTTTTAATTGTATCTTTATTTTGACAAAAGTGTGCTAATTTTCAAAGATGTTGCAAGGTCCCAAGGATAAAGTCCACTCCCAAAGGGCACCCTAAGTCCTGTGGTCAACACTTTAGTTGTGTCAACAGCGTGCGCACTTATAGGGCAAGAGACCTCGAGAGCTCTTGGTTTAAACGTAACTTTGGGACAGACTCAAGTGATATGCAGGCTCAGCCTAAAGCCTTTTGTGCACAGGCAATTGTGAACTGGAGAACCATGAATGCACCACTTGGAGCTGGGTTCCAAGCTTGTCCTTTGACCTGTACGATATTCTCCCTGTTCAGGGAATATCACATATCATATATCATATATACATGCAGTGTGGAAGACGTAGTTAGGTTTGCATTTTTCATGGGTAGTCACTTGTGCTCGCTCTCTCTCTATGCATTTTTGTGGGCGCAGACCGGACATGCAACTGTGCCTTCCGGAACATCCCTGCCAAACTGCTGGGCCAGGCTGCCACACAAATGCCATCAAAGCTCGGAAAGCTCACACCTAACCCTAGCTGTTAGCCAGCTGCTCCTTTGGCCCCTTCCCCTCAGGCAGGAGGCTGTCTAAACAAAGCTAAGCTTCAAACAAAGCTGCTTTCTGAGGCTGCTTTAAAGAGTCGATGTCATAGAAAAACAAATGTTCATAGCAATTTTTAAAAAATAAATGTTTGATATTGTATATAATGTCTCAACAATTGTCACAAAAAGTACCATTCACTCCCAAGTCAATACAGTCCATACATGGCAAATACACCGCAAAACAGCATATTTTCTGTGATATCACAAAAATCTGTATATTTACATATATCTGCCTGTTCACCCTACAGCAGTTTAGCCCTGCCTAGTAATGATTAAGTTACACACCTCTGAAGTCATGTCGTCATTCTGTAGTTGGCGTCATGCCCATATTAGGAACTCTAAGCAGATTAAGAGCATGCGGCAGACTACAGAATGACGCATGACTTCGGAAGTCATAAGGAGTGTTTCAGCCCAGACTCCTTTTTGAACAAGGCACAATACTGTTCTTCATGAGCGGATATTCAATTATCTGGCAGATAACCGCAGCTGAGATAAAAGAAAAAAATAAACAAATAAAAGGAAAACAGAAAAAAATGTCCGTGTTACCTTTTTAGATGACTTTAGGCACTCAAAGGAATATGTTTTAACATACAAAAACAGCTGAGTAGAAGCTGTAGGTTTTCATGTTGGATGAGTAATGGAGGCTCCCTCTTTAGATAAACAAATGAGTTAACAGAGCTAACAAGTGTTACGTTGGATGCTGATAAGGACTTGTCATCTTCTAGAGTATCCGTGCACATCCTTCACTGAAATATGGTCAAGTAAAAAGGAATGACAGTTTTGGTACACAAATGTCATAAATGGACAAGGCCCCTTTAAGCTGAGCCTGGATCATGGAAAGGGTCAGATGATATGCAGACGACAGATGGTGGAGAAGACAAGGTGACTTCATTCCGTTTGCCCATTTGAGGATTTTTGGGAGTAGGGGTGTTGAAGTAGTGTGTGCTGTCTCTGGAGCAGATCAACGGGGAATTAGTTTGTGCTTGTGTTATTTCTCACTTAAGGCTATTTTTCCTATCCTTTCATGGTGACTGCTGGCCAGAGTTTGGCTCTGAAGGCAGAGGGTCCTCTTTGAAACACCTTGTAAAACATTCTAGCAGCACTCCCCCCCTCTTTTCTGTGGCCTCATGCTGCTATTCCACCCCTACCTTTAGAACGTGAGGAAGGGGGATGTGTTTGTACCACTGGGGCAGTGAGGTCATCAACAGTGGCCTAACACACACACGCGCACACACACACAAAACTATGTTCTCCATTACAAACAAATACATACACATACATGTGCATACCCGCACAGCCTCACACACACACACCTTATAAGCAAACCTCTTGCCTTACATGCTTCAGTTCAAACAGCACTTGTCTGGTCAACTCGATCCTCTTCTTGTTCACATGCTTGATTGCTACCAGGTTGCCCTGTGTGAGAAGAAATGCATGTGATAATGTTTAAGCAGATTGAAAGACAAGGATGAGTCCTCACTGAGAGATAAAGTCAAGCTCTAATACATAAAACACCAGGAAACTATTCTAGAGCTGGTCTGGTCAATCAACTAAGATCCTTTTAAATCATTTCTATACTAACACAACTGTATTTAATGCCTAATGAGCAAGCTGAGAGACAAAATATCATCAACTTTAACATTCAATAAGAACAAGAGTTGAGTAAACTGCATAATCCCTGTTATGGTCCTAATATTAGTAGTTACGGTATATACCTTTTTTATATACACCCTGTCAAATTACATGCTTTGCTGATAAATAAGTAAATAAATAAATCTATCCTCTACAGGAAACAAACCTATTTATTTGTTGAGATTAACATATTGGAAAAAAAAATTAAATATAACATATAAAATGTGCCATAACTTTTGCATGGGCTACATTTTATGCCTCCCCAATATGTTAAACTCAACAAAATGAACAGTAATTGTGTGTTAAAATGTGCAGAAGTGTCTCCTCAGTACAACTATACCACTCTGTCATGATGTTGTGTTGTAAGATGTCACACGATACTAAATTCATGCATTTTGTCATTTTTTCAAAAAACATTTCCACTGTAGGTTTTTGCAGCACTTTAGATATCAATAAACAATTTTCATTTCCATTTCCACAGATTATATCAGCATATATTTTGAAGTGTAAAAACAATTTTTTTTCTGACAAAATGCCTTTGCTACTGTCACTTCTTCAATAAGATGTCTGATATTCATATTTTAATTCCATACATATTTCATATTTACACATCAAGCTGCCTTAGATTTGATTTATCGAGAGTTCTTCATGTAAAAACATATGTTACAATTTGGGCAAAGAATGTGTGCACCAACTCAGAATATGATTGTGTAGAAAAGTGTTTTTCATAGGTGCACACATCATGATAATAATGATCCAGCAAGATCTGTGCACATTCTTTAAAATAAAAAAAAGGACAGGTAACCTATGATAAGCAGTAAAATATGTCTGGAGTAAATAAAACATGGGGGAATTCTCTTTTTTATTATTATTATTATTATTATTATTATATCGTACTGATGAGGCTATATTACAGCTTTTTGGCCATTATGTGTTTCTAAAAGTTTGCATGTTCTCATTTATTGAAAGACACTGAAGAAAAAAATACAAAAAAATAATAAATAATACTGGCATACAGCTAAAACTGAATTTGATTTAGTCTGGAAAGAGGCATGAATCTTCTAATACAGGTGTGTTACTGTCAGCCCCTAGATCAGTCTGTACTGTTACTTTGTAAGTTTATACCATGACTGAAAGGATTTTCCTATGGCCTTGTCCCTGATACGCAGAGGAGCAGAACTATTAAGCTGGCCTCCACCAGATCTGCATGCTTTTTAGTGCACAGCAAGGCCACTGGGATGAAGGCACTTTTTTGCTTATCATGCGCATGCCTTTTAACATACCATTCCTTTTTAAAAAAAAAAAGTGTAACAGTATGCTATTGGTTGTTACCACAACAAATGTACTGTTTTGTGGTTTAATCAGCATAAACTGAATTGCTACCCATTGTAAACCTCTGAAACAGAAGTAAATAAGCATACACCTGGCAGGGCTCTTTGCTGCTGGCAAGTATTGCTGCTATATTGACATCTGTGATCCAATTAATCTAGCACAACAAACGCGGAAAAGCATGCAGCCGTGCCGAGACGCAGGGGTGCAATGCATTCTGATCTTAGAGTAACACAGCGAGAGAAGTCAGCGCGCCCACTCTTTCTTTCTTTTGCTCTCTCTCCCTACATGCGTGTGGGTGTGTAGGAGAGCGGAGGTAGGGAAAATGTCAGAAGAACTCAGCCTTACCTTAAAATAGCCTGTTTTTGCAAACAGCTGATGTTTGCCGTGCGCCGATATCAAGGAGCCGTAGCTGGAGCCCCTCTGGAAAGATCACACAGGGGGCGCAACATAAGCTGCCATGGCAGGCAATAAAGACTCATACGCATTAAGAAAAAAAACAGACTTAACCTCAGAGAACGTTTAGTTGAATTAGACGTGCATGATATGCCAATTAAAATATTCCCAACCTAATCTCTATTTGACACATCTGTAGGTTGATTACTGTAGACAGGAATTTCCCTGTACTAGGAAAAGAATAGAAAAAAAACATTCCCTCAAAACATACTTGTTATAGAAGCCAATTGTCAGTTGCTGTGCTGCTTGAAGCAGTCATTGGGTTTGCTGTTCTTCTACCCAGTACAAGGAAAAGTGTCTAAATGACTGTGCCTGGTGATCAACCATGTGTTACAGATGTGGCATGTAGAGAGATCAGGTAAAAAACATCAGTGTATTCTTTTAATAAGACAAGTAGAACAAATGGCAGGGGAATGTCTGAGTTGGCCTGCATGGTCAGTCTTTGTGGGTTGTTCAGGGCATGGGTTGCTTCTGGCGAACCAAAACCTGCAAGAGAATCCATTATATTTTGATGAACTTGACAAGAGTAGCAAAGGCATGTTTGAGGAGACGCTAACTGTAGTAGTTGTGGTTAGTTGCTGTCTGTTGAATTTAAAGCTAATCCTACTAAAAGCTTACACGTAAAACCAAATGATCACAATTAGAAATTATATTTTAACAGACTACAAACCAACATTCCTAATCCTTGTTAACATATTAATATTTGAGTGCGGCAGAGATTTAAGTAAGGCTTCAGAAATGGAAAAAATAACAAATCACTCTCAATCACTCAATCAACAAATATTTTAACTTTCCATTCCTGAGTTCCATCTCTAACACAACGCTCCTGAACGGGTCAGAAAAATGGTTAATTATGTTCTTTTTACATATGGCTCTATGTAGACATAATCTAATTGTTACTGTTTGCAAATCAGTCAATAATTTTGAGTCAGTTTTGGGCTAAATGTGGGTGGGGTCACATACTTATTAGGGTGGGAACAAACTGAGGGTGAAATTTCTAAACCAATTCATGAAGGTCGAGCTCAAAGTAGGAGGCAATGGTGAGCTCATCAACATAGTCCAACTGACAACAAGGCTGTCTTTAGCCGATGGATGTAACATAAGCTAGCATGGCTAAAGAGCCCCCCAAAAAAACTCCAATTAAGCATGTAGATGTGTGTCGCGTGTACAGAGAACACACTACATGCAATATAATAAATTTTACTTTTTGCAATGGAAAAACAAGAAGAGTATTTCACTAGCCAGCTTTTTTTGCTCTTACTATTAATAATACTCCAGATATTAAAAGAGTATGGACTAGAGGGATTTGGGACAGGTTTTAGTAGCAGATTTCACCACAATGCAACACCAAAAGGTCCTCTCCAGAAGTTATTTTTACAAGATTACAAGATCGCTACTGGCCCTGCCAGACTATTCAGTAATTTGCTCCAAAATACAGATATCAGACATCAGAAGTATAGTGACGGCAGTCAAAAAGGTTGAAGATGATGCTGTAATCTCGCTATAACTTTCTGCATTTACATTTACAGAATTTAGCAGACGCTCTTATGCAGAGCAACTTACAAAAAGGGCTTTGTCTATCTAGAGAAAGTATCTTTGCTAGTTACCAATAGGTTAGAGAGAAAGCCAGTCCTGAGCTCAGATACTGCTAGAATCAGAAACCTGCAAGAAACCTGCACTTTCCCCCTTAGTCATTGACAGTCAGCTCTCAAGATGCCGCATAGAGCATGAAAACTGATAAAATATTCAAAAAGTGGATGTTGATAAATATCAGGATTTAAATGTTATGTTAGATAGAGTAAGTATTGTATTAGCAGATACTTGAGGATGAGGTATCAGTGTCGTAAAAAGCAGTATAGGTGCATCTCTGATAAGAAGCTAGTTTAAATTCTTGTTATGGTGTGGGTAACAAGAAATGAAAAATAACACTATTAACTGGTAACGGAGGTTTCAAATAAAATTTTTTGTTCTGGAACAGTTAAGGAGCAATTACATTTCTGGGTTCATATTTATTTCTCACAAAATACCATTAATTTCCATTTCTTAAACCAGTTGGAGTCCTGATATTAAGTCAGGCAAAATAAAAAAATTCTGATGCCTAAAAAGCAGTTTAAGTCACTTCAGTCAAATAGTCCAAAGATAGGACACATTAAGAAACCGTATCAAAATCAGTATCACCGTATCAAAATTCATTAATCCCGAAAAAACATATGCGCCTAGTATAGTACTGTGGAAAAGTCAGAAACCACCTTTTCATATATTTAATTTCCTGTCAAAACAGCCATTAAGTGCATTTTATTAATTTTTCAGCATCAGGACAAAAGCAGGAAACATACTTAACAGATATTTATAGTGACAAAATTAAACAGAAGCCTCAGCAACTAAATGTAATACCACACTTTTCAGTATCTAGTGTGTACAGGCCTTGCCTTAATTAAAGCTTCCGTTCTTTTCAGGGGACTTGCTTTCAGGTTTTATATACAAATGTGTAAGGATGTTTTTCCACACCTCCAAAGTTTAGTCTTAGAAGTTGTTGCATTTTCTGCTTCTCACAATACAAGACATCCCAAACACATTCAGTCATGTTAAGGTCAGGACTCTGGGGGGGGCAGTCCATTGTTGTAAGAACACCAGCAGCCTTTTTGTTTGATTTGCCAATTTTATTCATTGAGTGTCTCCTCACAGTCCAAGGATGGACAGAAATACCTGTGAATTGTTTCAGATCTGCAGCAAGAGCAGAGTTTGATTTTCTCTTTTCTCTTAAATTAAAAGTACTGTTTATCTGATGGTGTTAGGATTCCCAGTTCTTCTACATCTTTCAGTATGATCATATGTCATCATTTTCCTAGACTCTACTTCGTTTTTTGACTTGTTTTCTTTTGACTTTTCCCGTCGTTATGCAAGTGGTGCACAACAAAACAGACACTAACTGCTTCCGACTCCCACAGAGAGTTTCGAATGCATTTGGACCATTAAGCAATCGTACTAATGTCAGAACTGGTGAACCATTTTAACATACAACAAAACTATTCATACCAAGCTTGCCAGCCATCACTCAGGAGCCTCAGGAGTTTTAAAACTGGATGTGTGTACCTCCTGTCAAGGGTGGGTGTTAGCTGCTAATTTGGGCAGCACTTTCTCTAAAATAAGCTTCTTTTGTGATTTTAACTGCTGGCTCAGTGATGTAAGTAATTCCAAAAAAGAAGCCTTTTAAGCAGTTATGGCAGGAGTAGCCACAGCCAGCTATAAAAAGCCAAGCTGAATGAACTGTACAAACGAACTCTGAATAAGGAAGAAATCCCCTTTGTTGCACACTTGTGCAATAAAACAAGAATTAACTCTCAAAAGTGTGGTATAAATTCATATGAATTATTTCTCATTGAAACAAGTGGAGAAATTTTGAAACCACATTTGTGTGGAAGAGGAGATATTTTATTATGATTTGTATTTGAACAGTCTTGTTTTGTAGAAACAAGAAAACATCCTTTAGATTTTTGCATCAGTCTTCATTTCTTGTCATCAAAACAAATCAGAAGTGCAGAATTGAACCTGCCAATGCAGAACGTAAACTGAACGTTAATGCAATTCATTATGTAATTACATAGTTAATAATGTAATTGTGTGACTGCTTTGAAACAGTACAGCAAAATGTTGACAGTAACTCTAGATGTCTAAGGGTTAACAAAAGTCTTCACAAAAATGGACACTTTTGACCTTTAAAGCTGTTTAAATGGAGTGGCCATGGAGCTGGCCAGTCTGGGAAAGGCATCGAGCATGCCCAGGAGATAAGTACAGTGGAGTGGAATGAATGGAGTGGTACCTGGGACAGAGTGAGGCGGCTGCCAGCGCGCTTGTGGTATTTGTTAGGGCTCTCAAATTGCAGGTCCTCCCATTTAATCCTCCACAGCATCCCGGCCAGCTCCTTCTCCAGCTTCAGCTTCCTGTGAGGTGCGGCAGAGCAAAATTAACTTGTTCAAATCACCTTAAAAAAGACCCCTATATAGATCCATACTTCAGCTTCTCTGATATACTGTCACTCTCGTTGGGTAGATTACTTAAGAAATGTAACCCGGTATGGATTTCAAATTATATCACTGAAAAATAACATTCATTACATTTTCAGATTAATTCAGGTGTAATCTCATTTGAATTACTTCCTTCTGCAGAACTAGCAGTCAAAGTGAAGGGCTATTATTATAATTAGTAGACTAACGTATTGATGTTGCCTAATTAAACACAACCAAGCTCATTCTTAGGAAATTGTGTAAACATTTGTCTTGCTGCTGGTAGATTGTGAATTTGATTTCCAGGGATGCCACATCCAACCATAGATGGCAGTCCAAGAGAGTATAACTGGCCTCGCTCTCTGTGATTGGGCAGGATGCCCAACATAGGTGTCTGTCAGCTAGAAGTGGACAATATAAAGATATTTTATTGTTATCATAGTAAGTTTTAATATCGTGATAATATGCTTTTCAGAGCATCTCATCAGTACTTAACTGTATCTAGTGTAGTGCAGTCTGTAAAACACAGAGTAAAATCACTGTACTCATAGTTTCTGATGGCAGTGCACTGTGTCTGTCAAAATGTTGTAAAACCTATCATGTACCATGAAACTTATCATGTATCATGACATGATAATTTTGCCATATCGCTCACCCCTACTGTTAGCTGACATAAAAGAATTTGCAGTTAGCACTCCTCTTCAAGTGCTTTGAGCTTTCCAATAATGTTGCATTAGCAGCAGTTTGAAAAGATGTAGCGGTGCTTCACATGTCTTGGAAGAACCATGCTAGACACCCTCTCTGCTTAGTAGACTTGGGTGATGGTAGAGAGCTATCTAGTGGGTAGGAATTGGCCATAACTAAATTGGATAAAGAAACTTTTTATAACGTATGAATTTAAAATAACTGTAATGCGGTTACACTCATTTTAAAAGGTATATTATTCTGTTACAAGCACATCATTTTTGTATTCAGATTATTTGTAGTGCATTACCACCCAACACTGCTCTCAGATCTACATAACTTATACATGTTTGATATGTACTGTAAAACATGTAACAGTGTTTCTGAGGCCTGAACTGATGTAAAATAACACTTTTATTTATCTAAACTAAAATCTGCTTGGCATTTTGCCATTTGAAGTATTTAAGTTGAATGAAACCAGTTAAATTACTTGCTATGATCTGAATGTATTTTTTAGGTTAACCTCACAAGTTATTTTTTCATAGTGTAGTCAGCAAATAAATTATAGTGACAAAAAGTCTTATAATAAGTCTGCAGTCTACGAGGTTAAAGGTGCACGTTCTTTCTCAAGCAAAGCCACAATAAAAAAAAGCCCGTCAAACAACGCAAAAATAGAAAATGACTGACAGCTAGGGCAGACCAAACAGTCTGAGTTACAGTCTCATTTTCTCAAACTCTGCTGAAGTTAACATGTACAGTAGATTAAACAAACGAGGAAACAATTTGGCAACTAACCAATACACCAAAGACCCGGTCTAAAAACTACATTTAGCTGTGACAGGGGCAATAAAGTCAGGGCCTTTTTTTTCCCTTCTGGGTCACCGGTGTCCTGGCCTTTCCGTCCTGTTATTTTTAACTCTAAGTAAACTTTGCTGTCCAGTCCGCCGTATGGATAAACAAGCGGACGCCTTCCAAGCGAATCAACACATCTGGAGCAACTCTCTCAGGACCTGCTGCTTCCCCCAAAAGCCCCTATTTGCAGCAGCGCCTCTGCGCAGTTTATACAAACTAAAATCACTCGTTCTAACGTTTCACAGACATTGTTAAGGTAGGAGTTCAATGAGGAGGATTGTTATTAGGTTGAGGTACATTTAGAAAAGGGAGAGGAGGGGAGAGACAGAGTGAGAGACAGAGAGGAAAAGCGAGTAAAGAGCAAGGCTCACAAATTCCACTACAATCTAAAAGGTGTAAAACACTTCCAGATGGCAGGGTTGGAATACTGCAGCGTTTGCGTTTCGAACTAGATTTTACTCCACCTCTCAGCCGCCCTGGTCGGCCCCAGAAGACGCACCGTTATTTGTTTTTCTAGAGCAGGTCTTGGAGGCTGAATGAAAGGGGAAAAAAAACTCAACAGGGCTGTAATATTAAAAGGAATATGGTTCCAAGTGGAATTATTTAGCTGTATAAAAGATGTTTGTCAAAATGAAAATCTCTCATCACTTTTTCTTGCACTGTGAACATTTTGGCTGAAGCAATGTTAATCTGTTCACTCTAGATCCTGGTCAAATTACTTTTGTTGATTTTCTAAGTGAAAACAAGTACACATCCTCGACAGAGAAAACACTTGTGCACGATTGTTAACGCACAATTACTGATTATTTGTTGAATTTAACATGGGGAAAAAAAAAAAAAAAAAAAAACATAAAATGTTGCCTGTGCAAAAGTTGACACATTTTATATTTGCTATTTTATTTTTGTCCAATATATGCGCAAATAAATAGAAAATTCCTCCAGTTTTCCATACAATTCTATAATAATCATTTTAACAATCTGTGTTAAAAAAATGTAGAGAAAATGTCCTTTGAGTCTCTGTAACCCAACTTTCCATGCAGTTTTGAAAAGAAAAAGAATTTGATGTAGTATGTAAACATTGTGAAGTTTCAAAAACGTACTATTCACTCTCTGTCCATAGAGTTCATATATGGAAAAAATAAGCCACAAAAACAGCCTTTTTGAATTCACTGTTCTCTGTGATGTCACAAAAACCAATGCATTTACATATATACATATATATATACATATTCAGCCTACAGCAGTAGACTGAAATTGTAAAGAGTGTTTCAAGCCAGACTGTGCTTTCTATGTCATGAGCAAAATAATAAAGAACAACCGGTTAAATTCAGAAAGATAAACAGAGATTAGTCATGTAAAAATAAATTATATATACATATGTCATAAGTGGACCTGAGCGGGAAAAATAAAATCCAAGGAAAGTGCAGAATATTGGCACTTTAAAAATAAAAGTACCATAAAGAAGAACCACTTTTGGTTCCATAGAGAACCTTTCAATTGATGGTTCTTTAAGAAACATTTTGATGTGCAACTCTGAAGAACGTTTTTAAAAGTTTAATGGTTCTATACAATGCCATCTATTTTCTACAACTGTACACCCAAGCCAATCAACATTTAGGAACCTTTTGAGGGTGTTTTTAAGAGTGCGCATTTCATGAGTAGACAGATGGACATATGCTTTTATTTTCTATTTAAAGGTACTCTTTTGAAAGCCTCTGGCAAATGTGGCATTCCACACTGGATCTATTGTTTCATGAAAGCCATATGTGACTATCTTCCCTACACTCGCCAGGCCTCCCTCGCACCATTAAACTGCATGCCTGCCTTCCTGCAAAACATCACCTCGCACCACAAACTTATCTACAAGATCTTAGCCACGACCGCTAGCTCCTAATTAGCCGTCTTTAGTCTAATGGAGGTTCAGCCTACACAAAACAACAAAGTCATGTTGTAAGCATGGTTATTAAAAGGGGAGACCAGAAATGGCCTTCATTCTACCTGGCAATGCTCAGGAGAAAGAAAGTTGTTATAGCAACTTCTTGGAGGCATTTTCCCAATACGCACTGTGCAAAAATTAGTGTTCCTGAGGTCATAGAACAACTGAGAAAGGACAAAATACATCAGCAAAACAATTAACAAAACATCTGCAAAAAATCAAGTAATTAGTAAAAGTATATTTTTAAAAAAAAGATGATGTCATAACGGGTCTGGTATTCAATCAATTTCTTGTTACTACACACTGGTTGTTGTTATTATCTCTATTACCTTTATAATTGAACATTTGCAATATTGAAAGTTACAAGCCTTCTCAGCCGATCATAACCATCACAATGCTCTTTTCAGGTATATCATGTATATTCTGATGTCATTTATCATGATAACAATAAAATACAGTCATATTAGCCATCTCTATATAATAGTATATCACATACATATAAAGTGGAATGAAGTAAAAAGAAAGGAAAGACAAAGAAGTGAAAAATAAAACGAACTCTACGAAACAGAAGTCTAAATTAGTCCGTATGAGAGGTCCTAAATATGTTATGTACTTTGTTGTTCCTACAGGGAAAATCTGTCATTTTGCTGCCTGACTACGTTCAGTTTGGGAGCACTAGCACCACCTGGGGAGGTGGGGGGTTAAGTGCCTTGTCCAGGAGTTCAAACATGAATATCCAATCAGTTCTGGGATTTTCACCCCCAACCTTACCGGCTCACCTCTCCTACCATTAGACTACCAGCCACCCCAAAGTAGCTTCCTTTATTATCCAGTGAGCTGCTTACATGTAAGTGATGAGTCATTCACTTTGTTGTTACTGACATCATCTTTCAATTACTATACAAAGAGTGCAGTTTTAGGGATATACATTTTCAAACGAAGTTGTGATGAGAGATGGATGGTTAAATCCAGGAAGAATTCTACTGAAACTGCAACTGCAATATTTACTCTTTTAGCCATGAAGAGCTAACATAAATATTTACCTCCATTTATATAATCCACGAGCCAGCTTCAACACTTTTTCATTTTCCACAAGGTGTCATTCCAAGCTGTTCTGTTTGCTCTTTGATTTTAGAAGAAACCCACTTCAAATTTATGGAATGTGATTTTTTTTTTAAATGTCTTAAAAACTATTTCTATGCCAAGAATAAGACTATAGGGGTTCGACAGATGTGAAGGGGATTCAAATACGGCCCAGTGTCATCTTCTATGATATGCCACAGCGTCCACCACACACCAGGGCATGCCCAGAATAAACATGTGAGACATTTGTAAAAATCCTGTAAATCCCCATGTCCCTTTCCTACTACAAAGCAAATCTCAAGTTGTGGCTTTTTAAGAGAGAAAAAAGGCAAAACTGACAAATACTCACCTGTAAATAAGAAAACTTGACATTCCAAAAATGATGAGGGCAAGGCCAGACCCCACAGCAACAACTCCAAGGACAGAGATATTATCTGAAAAATGAAAGTGATATTTACATTTCATTACAAATTTGTGTCAAACAACAAAACGATATATTAAAATTAAGGCTGTCACAGTTATGTAAGCTACTAAGTACTTTGACTATTAATCAAGTAATGAGTTTTACAAAAAGGCCAAACAATAAAAATGGATGTAACATTGACAAACCTCAACAGTCTGTCAAAGATTCCAATATACTTTATTGGAAAAGATAAACTAGGCCCAAAAAGTCTAGAATGAAAATACAGTTGTACGCACATGTTTGGGCACACCTGTCCAAATAATAAAAAAAATGTGGCCTGTGCAAAAGTGATGGTTCATTTTATATTTTCAACGAGTTAAACTATATAAGAAAACAATTAGAAACTGTGAATTTTGGCTTGTGGGCTCACACATGCCTCATACCTGCAATGCTCAAAGCTTAGGATGCTAATTATCTCACACTACAGCAATAAATCCTCACCGTTTATGAAGTCCCTTGCAATAAGTACAGTTTCTGAAGTGGTCACTGCATATATTTGAGATACATAGGTCAAAAATCTTGGATATGATGTGCTCCAAGGTTTACCAATGAAACCCTCATGGCAAATTCTATGACCTGTAAAAGCATTGCTCAGCAAGACAGTGCTACACACATGGATTCAAGTGTGACACTTTTTGCCAGGGGTCCCTAACAAGGCCCGACTGAGGGACCCCTAACAACTTCTGGGTTATTGCTGTATCTTTCTGTTGTCTAAGATGCTTGAGTGAGGGAAAATAAGCAGACTAGTTAATCACATCTCAAACAAAAAGAATGTATGCATCTGGAACCAAAAAACACCTCTTCTTTTAACAGCACTCTGTAAGCACTTGGGAACTGAGGAGACCAACTGCTGTAGTTTTGAAAGTGAAATGTTTTCCCATTCTTACTTGATATAGGATTTCAGC
>JAILXH010148890.1:70620-83169 GCA_023558415.1 Piaractus mesopotamicus
CAAAAAAACACACATTTTCATCAATATTCACGAACTGGAGCTGGGGCGAAACTGTTGAGACAGACTTACCGCATACTGTCCAGTTGTCAGGTTGCTCATGGCCCAGAGGCTGAAGTCTGTGTACCTGGCATTGTTTCGGTCTGTGCTAACAAGGCCTGTCACCCCTGAAACACAAATAATACTACATCTTAGTACATATAAAAAAAGTACATCGCTGACTTCTTCTCTTATCTTAATTAGCAAAGTATGTCCTCACTATAAACTTAGTATATTTCTACTCTTAAGGAGTATCATTTGAGCTTATTAAATATTATTACTGTTTCACAGCAGTCAACAGGACATGTCTGTTCTCAACGCTATTCAGAACACACTCTCCTCTATCAAGTCATCATATGGTCAGTCAGGTAAGCAAATGTGAGCCAGCAAGCTAAAATTTTAAAGGTCTAAGGTAACAAGAAAGCAATGCTTCTATTCAGTTCATTGCTAATTTATTATGTATTAGATTTTCAGCGACTAAAACAACCAAATTCGGATCATAAAATTCAGGCAAAAAAAAACAAAACAAAACAAAAAACTATTCACACACTGGCAAGAAGGTGAGCCGTCAAAACATGCCATCATAATGGGCAAGTTTAACTACAAAATGAAAGCATATGCTTACATTTGCTTTACTGTTTATGTAAATTTATGTAAAAAATTCAAGGAAACATCTTTACCATTTTGTCCAGGTTAAAATGAATGACAGCTTCATTGTTCATTTAGTGGATTTTTGACCTTGCAATACTTAACAAACCAACTTACGAATGTAACATTCCAGCAAAAATCTTTACTTTTCACTCTATACTTTCTATACTCTCCATTTGGTGAGCTAGCAAGGTGGAGAAGCCAGCGAAACATCTTTGTAATTGGTTAAACCCAAACAAAAAAAAAGCAGTGCTTATATTTGCTTCATTGTTTATTTAGTGGTGCCTTGGACTTGCAATAATTAAAACAGTCAAGACGTGAATGTAAAATTTAAGCAAATATCTTTACTTATTAAACTCTATACTCTATATTTGGTGAGCCAGCAAGGAGATGAAGTCATTGTAACTTGTTAAGTTAAATTTGAAAAGTACAAATCAACATGAAAGCAGTGCTTATAATTGCTTCACTGTTTATTTTGTGGTATGTTGAACCTGAAATGATTACAAAAATCCAGTCACAAATGCAAAACTCAACTTATTGTTCTTTTAACATGCAGTTTCCCCTCCAAGGTGGTGATTCTTGACAGGAAAAACAACAAACAGCCCATATCTCCACCATGACCCTGCACACACTATTATGCCTGGCTCCAGAATGCATTTGGCAAAGAGCGAGTAGGAGAGTTCATGTCTTAACTCTTTTCCAGGGAGAAGTTTCGGCAGATGGGCTGTGTATTAGAAACAGATTTTCCATGGACATGCAGGCTGGGACAGGCTCTAAATCACAGCGCCCTGACCCCTATGCTCGCTGCGAGGGAGTCTGACAGTTTACCAACAGCATCCAAAAAGCTCTAACATTTGCAGCTGACACTCCAGCACTCTTCAAACAGTGTGCAAGCCCAAAAACTTCTTGTCCTGCTTGATGCTGCAGGTCGGAGTGTGGCATTTACATTGCTGTGTTGGTGCTGCGACACAGATGCATTTACAGCACAAGCGCTCAGTAAAAACAAGCAGCCAAACAACCACTTCAGTCAGAGCAAGAAAATAAATAAATAAATAAATAAAATTTCTGCCACAAGAATCTGAATAACTAACTGCACTATATAGCATAGTAATCATGCCTGAACTCACCCCAAATGCTGCGATTTTGCATCCTCATAATGATGTCAAGGCCATCGTTCTGAGACACTCCATCTGCTAAGGCCTCACTCAGGGCCTTAGCGTACAGAACAAAGCCGTCATGGAAACAGCCGGCGATGAAGTCCATCTGAAACAACCAGAAAGTGTTCAAACTTAGCCCTCATTATTACCCCAAAACAGATTTTTGAAAACCTCATGTATATAAATCAAAAGAAGTTTTGTGTTTTTTAGTTTACCAATTTTTAAATATAGATATAATACAGCAAATGAGAAGATATTTTTGTGTAAATTTTACACTCACAAGTTGGCAGTTTTAATCACTGCAAGTTCACAATACCTCTAAATAAACTTTCTACGTTGTCTTAATAAAACTGACGTTGCAGAGTAGTCAATCTAAAGTCCACTGAATGGTGCAATATTCATCCACGTGTCACATGGATAGAACAGGTATATTTGCACAATGAGTGTAAAGGATGGTGCGCAAAGTTCTACACAATTACAGCCCAGCTACTATCAAGCCAATGACTTTTTTCTTTGTAAGTGTGCCTGTAATGTTGCAACAAGTTCATATTTTTGGCAGGTACACACAGTTCTAGGGTTTCAGGGAGTTTGTCTGCTAATTTTGTTCATGAACACAGCTGATTCCGGAAAATGAGCCTGACACGAGGAAGCCAAACTCATGTTTCCATGGTTTTTCGGTGTCATAGCTGATCAGTGACTGTGTCCTGCAGCTAGAGACAGAGCAGCACAGTTGACTGAGCACTACAGAAAACATGACGGGCATTCAGTGGACTTACATTTCTGCTAGCAAAGTCAAGGTCGGCAAGTCCAAGTCAATAAGAAAAAGCGCTTGCATTACTTCATTGTTTATTTAGAGCTGTTTTCAACCTACAATGGTTCAAACAGCTAATTCTGAAATATACAAAAGGTCTTTACTTCTTTGCTCTAGGAAACGCCTGCATAAAGGTGTTTCTGCCAAAGCGGGCAGTACCCTTTACTGAAGTCTGGGGTGTACTTACTTTTTCAACAGACAAAAATTCCATCTCAGTCATTTTTTTAAATAAATTATTGCAAAGTCAAATTTCCATTGTTCTACTACATAACGTTTAGCTATACATACTTACTGAAGACCAAATACTAATATGTCAACATATGTCAAAAAAAGAGAAACTTTTCATGGGGAAGACTTACTTCTTCACATGATTGTATATACATTTGTGACATTATAATAACCCAGTTAACAACGTTAAGATTTTAAAAGACTTACCAAGGAAGGTTCCAACTGGACATTAAAGTCCTGTGTTGCTCTCTTGTGGAGTTCAGTTTGGAAAGCTGCATACTCTGGATTATCTGGCTCCCGGTACGTTATAACGAATACATTCTAGACAGACAAGGAAAGACAGCTGAAGTTCATAAAATGAACACCAAATGATCTGACACAAGCTCCAAGAATTTTCCAGCATAGTCAAAATACTTCTGCATAATGTTTCTGGACACCAAAAAGCACAGTTCTTGTAAAATTCACAGCACTAAATGTGCAGCATTTACTCCACAAATCAGTTACAGACTTTGGTTGCCAGTTTCATGTTGATATGGGGAAAAATGTTTGTGTTAGAATGAAGGCAAACCCATAGAAGCCGCATTAATCAGCGCGGTACGTTAATAAACGTGTAACTACTTAAATAAGTCTGTCAGAACGCTGGTATGCCGAAGCCCTGAGGGTTTTAAGATCTGTCAAAAAGGGTTATTCTGGAATTAACAATGTTATAACTTGTGCTGAACTAATACTAACAATATCAAGACACTGACGTGTCAGATTTACAAGAGACATTTCCAAACAAAACCCTCAAGGTTTGGTGATGATAACATTTCAAAACACGATGCTAAACATGTGTATTATAACAAGTCTCTCTATCAAAGCCATCCAATTTCATCCACAACCATGAGGCCACATGCCATGGCAATTAGGCTTCAATCAAAAACTAATAAATTTAAAAACAATAAAAGTCTTTTCAGAAAATGACTATGATCAGCAAGTTGCCTCAAAACCTGTTGTAACTCGTGATCACATTAAAATGTTGTGCAACTTGCTAACACTGCCAAAAAGAACAGCTCCAAAACAAAGTTTAAAAGTCCTCCTCTCGGTGGCCTCTGAGCTGTGCAACTGAATTATCTCTGAGAAACAATTTATTTTAAGTGCTTCACTTTTGCAACAGAGCTCATCGTATAGGCCTAAATCTTGCAAAAGTCAGTATAAATATCTGTGCTTGACTTCTTTAGCTTTGAACGTAAGGAAGTTCTTACACTTAAAATCTTAAATATTAAAGCACCTGATCTACATCAAACATTTTATCCCAGTGCCAATCAAAAAACTTCAGGCTGAAGAATTTCTGTTCTAATTACACGAATGTCTAATTTGAATAAATGAAAGCGTAATGGATTTTTAACAGTTGAAGCAGCAGGATTAGCTTTTAAAATGCACTCTAAGTAAGTGAAAATTACAGCCATATTAAGTCAAGAACAATTGTAAAATCGTCTGGAAGGCTGCAGTTGATGTCCATGAGAAAGAAATTAACATATCAGTCTTATGTCTTATGGCATGCCGAAAAGCTTCATGATGTAGCTGTTCAAAGCAAAATGCATGGTAACCTATACTGACTATTAAGGAGCATCTGTTCCATGTTTTGATGCACAAAAGCTGCTTTTAGAGGAGTACATGCTGTGAAGTGGAAGAGTAAAAAAGGGGACAAACACTGTTTGCTGATTAAAATCTTTTGGAAATGGATCAACCTTTTTTCCAAACAAAGTATTGATGACATTTATATTGTGTATTGTTGAAATTTTCCATTAGGTTACCTGGAACATCTTGATGGGATCCTTCCACTGCAATTCTGAGCTGTGCCAGGGCTGGAGGGCCTCATTACTGAGGCTTTCGCCAAATGCATCCAGGTAGAAGATGGCATAGTCTTCAAAGTTCTTCACCTCTTCCTCAAAAGCTCTCATGATGCTAAAGAACGTCTGCAGGGGCCCACAGATATAGACGACTAAAAGAAGACAGACATAGCAGAGGTTTGAGAATGATCAAATTGTAAGTCGCTCTGGATAAGAGCGTCTGCCAAATGCCGTAAATGTAAATGTAGAGGTTTGGACATATACAGTACAGGCTATCTGATCAGTATCTGATGCTATTACAGTGTCGGGATATCACTTTAGTATATCTGCTTGTTTTATATTGCAATTGGCATCCCTAACACCTTGTCCTAATGATAAGCGACGTTAACTCAAAACAAAACAAAACAAACCACTGCTATTATATTCAACAAAGCTGTCTACAGCACTTGCAAAAGAACACACCATTTCTATGTTATTTACATGCTACATTGCATTGCAAGGATGTTCCAGTTGAACACATTCTGAGCCTTCTCAGTATCATCTTCAAAACAGGGTTAAACTAGTCAAAAATAGATGAAGAGAAACTAATCCATGAGGTGGATTTGCTGTAAGCTACCAATATTGCATTTAAATGTTTTGCAAATGTTAAATGTGTAGACGAAATATCGGGAATTTTCTCTAAAGGTTTTAAGACAAAGTCTCAAGCTGTTAGTTGAAAGGTCTGTAGTTTATTCATGTGTTGACCTGACATTGCCAATGCAGACATCCTGAAGGCTTGGCTACAGTTAATACTATAAGCATGGTCAATAACAAAAGGTACATAATGTGAACTAATCCTAAAAGCATGTTAATAGGTTAGTATGAAAACATTTTGTTTTATAAAAACAGACTAAACTCTGAGCCTCAATCAAATCCACTTTAATATAGTCAGTTGTACTATTACAGACAAGTGAATTCTTTATTAATGCTCCAGCACTACCCCTTCCACATGGCAAACTGACTAACAGGAAGTGATTAAGTGATGTTGTAGGCTTCCCACCAAATTTAAACAAACAGAATCTTGTTTTGTCACAGACTTGTTTATTTTTTTTAAACATTACAGAAGCACTCAACATTTGAGATGTTTTCAAAAATTCCCAGCTGTAAGTTTTGCTTCACATTGCTTTGTGGGACAATAGTGTGCACCAGCACCAGATTCAAAAATCAACAGATTCTTAGTATGTGTACTCAGTTTGGCACTTTACATTACAAACTACAGCAGAGTCTGAGACCACACTGAAAATCTGAAATTTTCAAACTTAAAAATAAACAGGAAGATTTCTAATAAAAAAAGAAAGAAAATGAAGAAGAAATACTGATGTTTCTGCACTACTTCTTGGTTACTATTCAAATTTAAGCACCTTTGTGACACTGACCATGTTAAAGCCTTTGTACAAAAACGTCAGGGTTTTTTTTTTTCTTCTTCCACTGAAACTTGTGGTTAGAGGAATTTTACAGAGTCCATGACAGCTGGTGTTCACACTGTCATTTAGGCAAAATTCTGATAATATAATTTGTAATGAAAAACATTGCATTAAATGACAAAAGAATGTAAAATAGAAGCATTTTAACTGGTGGTCTCAGACATTTGGACCCCACTGTATATAGTCAAAAAGAGTTAGAATTACAGTTCAATTGAAAAACTTTTAGATTTTTCAAATCACACCTGTGATCTCTTTACCTCCCTAAATGTATACATGCTGACTGGATAAAATTCTACATGTGTAAAGCTATCTACGTTCATACTAGATCTTGAAACATTTCTTATTTGTCCAAATCCGGCTGACCCGTCTGCTCATGTCGGGTTCAGACATCATTTCCCAAATATCGGGCTCGGGTTCAAATTTCATGTTCTGTTTTTCACAGCCCACCTCCCACTTTTAATAGATTCCACCCTGCATTTCCATCTGCTTTAGTGTTTCTCCTTATTTTATTCTTCCTCTCTACTTTCAGTACCTTAATAGGTTTAGTCTGGCACGCTGCAATCGCCTACTTGTGAATTTAGCACTGAGATCCATGAAGCCACGTTTGTGATAAAACAGATGTGTGGAAAATATAGCAGTACATTATGGAAAATTTGTTCAGACTGAAAAACTTTGGTATATTTTTCCAAAGTACTTGATGATAAACTTAACAGCTGATTTTATTATGATTATATTGTAATATTTAATATTTTTTTTCATTTGTTTATTCAAGATCTAATGCTTTCCTATCAGGTTTTATTCCGCACTTCGGGGGCTGTGTCAGTTTAAGTCAGTTTCAGACAGAGTTTTGTTGAGCTCAGGTCAGTTCTGGTTCCTAAACTTGATGCTGTTGTTTGAGTCAGGGCAGGTTAGGACAGAAAGTTTATCTTTATTAAGGTTTGGACCAAATATCTCAGGCCTGATTAAAGCTCATACACACTGTTGTGATGCACATAAATAGGGCTGGATGATATGAATAAAATACTAGTATTACAATATTGACACAAAATACAATTGTGATGCCCTATAAGCGCATTTGTCTACAAACAATATGACATGGTTACACATTGGCCTTTGTCATTTTATTTGTTAATTAACTTTTGTTTGATTACATGAATACTTTGAGTTATCAAAACACCCACAAGATCAACATATTCACAGTACACAGTGAAAAACATAGCTTACTTATGTATTGCGGTCCTCTGTGATATTAAGATTGTCAACGGTCAAAATCCCGATAGCGATTAAATGATTTGCAGTGTTTCCTTTAGAAAACGTATTTGTGGGCAGTATTTGTTGTTTGGGAAGCACTTGTAATACGCTCTAATAATTTAATCAGTGAAGCCTTTACACCAGAAGACGCAGCAGCACATGTTTATACTGTACTAGTCTGATGGTCAATAAAAACACACTATATTTGCACATTTGCACATTATATTTACTTTTTAATTGCAAGAAAACACAAAATGTAGACTGACAAGCCTGTGAGTGATGTCCAGTCTGATAAAAGAAGCATTTGTGCCACGTGTTCTGGTTTAATAGTAAGTTCCATGTTACCAGAGTATACAAGTTGTGACGTATCACCAGGCATTACGTTCTTTGATATCACAGGTACACCAAGAAAACCAGGCTGCTATTTGTCTATAAGCATTGTTCACATGATGCACCAGTAGGTGATGACTACATGAATGCAAACAAATGGTAGTTACAATTCAGTGATAAGACAATTTTCAGCCTTTATGATTTGATGAAGGCCATCTGAATGCACCATAAAACTGGTGAATGCTGAACCTATTACTCAATGTAAAGAACTGAGGAAAAAGAACAGGAGCACCACGACAAAGTAAACATTCAGATGCCATGGACAACAATCATAACTACATAAAAAAGCAACTAACATGCTTTAAATACAGCCTTGCTGTTGGAGCGTACCTTTCTGTTTGCTGTTTGTAAAAGAAGACAAATTGTTGCAGGGATTTGTGGATTGGTGATCGAGAAGCCCACATTCTAATTTCTAAAGTTCGGGAAACACTCCAAAGCATATGTTCATATAGCTGCTGGTGTCCACAATCCTGTGCTATTTTCCCTCTTGTCTGCCCATGTAGGCATGATTTCCATTAGCAGTGTCACTCACCATGGCCAATGCCAGCTCGGAGGCTAGACTTCCAGTTAGCAGCCATTTCCTCGCATGTGAGACTGAAGCCGGGCTCCGGCCCGCCACTCACACCCCAAAACCCTCCTCTCTCCCGGCCCAGCATAGCCTGACTCATGCCAAACAGCCCTGCTGTCTCCTGGATGCACTCCAAAACAAATGTACAAAAAGGCAAGGAAAAAGTTCGCCACTGTTATAGAATTTATACGCATCTGCTGGGGCCCGGCTGATACAAAGACCGCCAAAAAAAAATGGCACAAGAACATTCTGTTTCACTTAAAGGTAAGGTCTGACAGTACATGGGTACAGGGTCTTTACCGGTAGTTTGAAATGGGCTGAGGGTTTTGTTTCTGCTAACGTTAAGAATTGGAAGAAATTTACTATATAGTATTATTAAGTGAAGGAGGCATAAAAACACTGTGGAAGTGCACAACTTGCTCTGTAAATGAACAATACGTAAGGTAGCAGGGTGGAGTTGCTTGTTTCTTCTTATTTTGCCCATGCAGCTACAGTATGTGTATGTCAGTGTGCAGTCTATGAAAAGTAGCAGTAAACAATGCTCACATTAACTTCCTGCCTCAATAACATTTTGTAAAAAATGTGCTTTTAAAAATACCTATTAAGAACGAAAGGAGTTGGCTCTATTATTGTCAATTACACTTAAACAGACAGGTCGTGGTGTAAGTCTTATTGTGAGGGTGAAGCAAGCTAAGGTACATTGTGTTTATGCCTGTGAAGTGTCTTTTCCCCCAAAAGAACTCCTGTAGGGGTCCACATCTGCTATGGATTTTTTGGTGGAACACATGCGTATGCACATGCGGACACATGCACATACAAGCAACCCCATTGAAACAGCAAAACACGGTGTGATTGACGCTCTCTCCCATCCAGCTACTTGACATTTGCTTTCAGTCTGCTTCCAAAGCACTCAAAGGCAACAAGGTGTGAGGTCGAACAATGGTACCTTTAGAAAAACCCCTCGCCTTTTGTGTATTTGTGCTAGCATTGAAAGCTTTCCAGCATGTATTCTCTTCAGTGTATTTGTTCCATTCAATGCATTACAGTGGTGTAATAGCAAACTTCTACTATAACGTCCATTTTTGAGCCAGAGGTTTAGGCAATAATTTCTCCCAGACTAATACAAATTTGCCATTAATATCTGGAACCATTTCAGGACCCTTGACTCATTGCTTCCCGTAAGTAAACCACCAAGAAAGAGAAAACAGCTGTGACGACAAGGACGGCTTCAGGGTTAGGCCCATCTTCAGGCAATCTCATCAGCAGGCAAAAATGAATGGAATGCAGAGGCCAAAAAAGTAGAACAAGCCCTGACAGCCGCATTACACATTCTGACCCCGGGGTCGTTATGGCGGCACTGGAACTCACCTAAAAGAGGAAGCATGACTCTGACAAGCACCGACAGTACATTACTGTATTTAGAGGCATCATTAAATTGGGATCTCAGTGCAGTTCTACTGGCGAACAATGTGAAAACGAGAAGTGACTGCTTCGTGACTATGACAAGACAACAAGCATCACCTAAATAACTATGGTTAGCATAGTCACTGGGCAAGTCACACAATGAGAAGCTCACGTCACAGTGTGCATCCATTTTAAGCTGCGTATTTGTTCTGTGAAGAAATCTCACAGAAGAGCTGAATTCCAAAGTAAAACTAAGTGTCTGGCGTACAAAACGTACAAAGGTTGTACAGCAAAATGATGTAACTAAACATTATTTTTGGTCCTGAGAAAACACATTAGAAGTCATTTTGCTGACCCCACAGTTTTTTCACATGATGTACTGAAACTCCATGTTCAAGCTGATAAATGTTTAAGCCTGGCTATAAAACTACTAGTCTAAAAGTTCACAGCTAATAGGTGGACCATGCCAAGTCTGTCTATTGCTCATTTTGGCTTACGCCAGACAAAATCGGATTAATTACTCACATTGATAAAATCCACACTAAAAAAAACATGCAGAGGTGGATCAGATCAACACTAACAACTAACAGCCGTGCTCTTTCCTTTTGCTGTTAGACATTTAAAATTCAAGGAATTACAGCATTACCAACAGGGTCCATGATGCTAATCACTAGTAGCGAGCATACAGTGAACTTAACATTGAAACAACTGCAAGCAATTAGCCATAAAAGCCCTTTAAATGTTCACGTACCTTAACAGGCCCAGTTAAATGTCAGAACAATCAAGGCACAATGAGCTGTTATAAAACACAACTAAGAGCTTGACTAAATATTATCGGATAACTGCTAGGTGGAGATGCTATCACTGTTCTCCTTCTTGCGCTAACGTGTATATTTTGGCTGTCAATAGACTGTAAGAAATAGAGCAACTTAAAATACACAGTATTTTATGTCTGGCTTTGTCAGTTGCCTATAACTGGCTCCTTGATGGTCATTAGACTGCCTACTTGATAAGTTCCTACTAAGAAACTGAAGGTAGCCTTCATCTTTTTCTAAAATGTATGGGTTATTGATACGTCACTATTTCTCTTGACTCTATTTCTCAACTTCTAACAGCAATGCTTGGCAGCTTGCGCTGCCTTGGGGTTGAGTTTATGTCCCAAATGTGCCACTGTGCTGTATATGACTGGTGATCATGAGGATGTATTTGGCTGCATTCTCCATGGGGCGGGGAAGATGACTTTGTTTATCTCAGCTCTGTTCATATGCAATATATCTTCAATCAGACTCAAAACAATTTGCCTGCACCTCAAATCCAATCAGAGTCCTTTAATTCTGAGTATCAGCCAATACCAGGTATGTTTATTTTCATAGATAATCCAGCCACACAGTGCAAACCTCAAAACAAAAAAGCAAATAAAAACAATTCAGTTCAGATGGGTTATACTATTGTGTCCAATTAATGTTAGAGCAAAATCTTTTCATTTTTAGCATGTGATAACTTTTGTTTTTTGGCCTAGTTTAGCATTTTATAGTGTGTTTATTAACGTATTGATCCAATTTGCTTGATCTGATCATTTGGCTACCAGTACTTTTAAATGCTGCAATAAACTTAACTTTTTTGTTATGTATATAGTCACATGTACTCTGAATTCATTTTTCTTTCTGTTTATGTAAAATCACCTTTTATAGTATTAACCATACACTACAATTTAAAATAACTCTAACAGCCTGTTCCTTGCCCTTGGACTTAAACCTGTCGTTTCCTTATGATGGCTTTTAAACCAAAAGTAGAAAATCACGGGCAGTAAGACAAAACGTTTTCAGAATGCTTTTGTTTTTACTCCAGCTGTGAGTAAATAACATTCAGAAGCATATTATTTACACATTTCTGGAGGCCTACATGTTGCAGCAACTGGTAAAAAGTCAAGCCTTATATCCACTTAATAGTAATGGTTTAATATGTTTTAATAAAATGTGGCTCGCTCAAACATAGTTGACACCCTGGCATTAAAGTAGAGCTGGGCAATATGAGAATATTTATAGTTACTGTGCTAAATTATGAAGCGTTATGTCACAATCTGTTTTTCTGAGTATTTTGTGGATATTGTCTGTACTTAAAAACACCTGCCAAATGCATGTTTGATTACAAAGACAGCATAACTAGTCCTGCCTAAATGGATTTATTGCAGCACAGGATGTAAAATGTTGAATACAAATAACTGCATTCATGGTTTTTGATATTTTCAAATGTGGCACAACTTTTCTGTTTTAACTGATCAGATGTCTGAAAAAGTAAATATCATCATATAGTGTGTATTGTGATACTATATTTTTGCCGTATCACCCAGCTTTACATTAAAGATATGACAAGGTTTATTTTCCACACTGCAAACATTTAAGACCCCTAGTTAACTTCTGAAAACGTGCCTCATTGCTGCTGTATGACAGCTGCGTAAACAGAGTGCAAACAAACATAACAAAGCAGTGTAACTAGATCGAGTTTAACATAGCCGATACCCAATCCATTCAAATCTCCCTGGATCAGCTGGACATCCCTACCTTCCAGCCAGGCATCTATATGTGGCCAAGTCTTAACTAGGACAGACTCTCGGATGAGCCTTAGAGGAAACTGGAAAACTATATCCTTTTATTTAAAAATAAATTGAAAAACAAACAAAAAAAAAGATTACACATAAGTAGACAGTGCACAATGCATCTCCACATATTTAAAAAAAAAAAAAAAAAAAAAAAAAAAAAAA
>JAILXH010148902.1:0-10520 GCA_023558415.1 Piaractus mesopotamicus
TATATATATATATACAAACTCAGGCTAAAATATAACACGGCCTGCAGAGAAGCGATATGTCATGCTGTGTCCCATATATTACAGCAGCTAAATTGCCAGAGAAGCAATACTCGCAGGAAACTGATGAGTGACCTAAGGAGATAGGAAGTTGGCTTGAGACCACTTCATATTAAAATCACAGTGTTGTCCTACTTATAGCAGAATATTGTCATCGTAATAAGAATAATTTACAGTGGCATCTTAAGGCACAATAAAAAATTAAAGAATTAAAGTTAAAAACAATAAAAGATACACATTCTATGCATTTCAACATTTCAGCATCAGCTAAACAGAGTTGTTTCTGTAACACAGACAGAAATAATGGTTGAGCATTGCAATAACTCTGCTCACAAATGTATTTTAAAATAGAATTCCACCAAACAATTAAATGGCTAAGATGGAAACAAAGTCATTCAGACTGGATTAATGTAAAACACTCCATTCTTATGAACTTTACTGGGTCGGAATTATTCACAGTGATGGTAATGGGAAACAAACGTCCAAAATGTTTAACACCAAAGGAGGTTATTACATGAAATGGTTACAGATATGTTGCATCATGCCTGTGATATTGTTTTATAATAGTTTTGAGAGAAGGGTTTGGCTTAAAAGTGTTTAAACCCCTTAACATTCCAGGCTTATTACATACTAAGGCGTATTGTTCGTTATCTACAGGGACTTCAATGCAAACTAAAAGAGCTTTTCTTAGGTAAGTGTGTAATAAAACTTTGGGCTCACCAGCTGATGGCTTAAAACGCGTTCATGTTAGAGAGGTACATGCTTGGTGTCTTAAGGTAAAATAGACCCCAAAGGTTTTGAAATAAGCTGTAAAACATACTTTGGTGGGGTTCATTGTGGAGAGGTTGTGAAGCAGAATAATAAAGAAATATATTAAAAAAAATTTGAATATTAAATATATAAATATTCTATAAATATTATTATTTTTTAAATATTAAATACATAAAAATATATATATTTTTTTTGTTTTTTTATTTTGTTTTGTTTGGGGTTTTTTTTAGGTTTGTCACTATTTACCATTATCAACATTTAAAGACTTTTATGGGTTCACTGGTCATTTTGGATAGTAACTAAAATTAGCATATTTGCACTGTAGACACCAATATAAAGAAATCTGAATCTGTAACTAAGATGGCTTAACAAAGCTAAGTTGAACTGTTCTTCATTTTATTTATTTACTGTTTTCACAGGTCACATTTTTGGAGCTAGAATCACGAAACTCAGGATCGTAGAGCCCATACTACAATATTGCACTTGTGCCATTGGGGCCAATTGCATGTATGTTTTGATACAGCATTCATTCAACACAATTCTCTTCCCATAGGAAATGAACAGCAGAATGCTGAGAAAAACTACCCTAGTACCACCTAAGCACCTATCTGAGATTCCATAGCAACAGCTTAGCAACAACTTAGTAACCACCTGGGATACCATAGCAACAATTTAGCACCCACTTGAGATTCCATAGCAACATCTTAGCGACGACTTAGCAACCACCTGAGATACATTCACAAACTTTGCCTTTATAGTTTTCTCTACAATGAACCTTTTCACATGAAACCACTCTGAATGACTTTGTTTACATCTCAACAATTTAATTATACATCAGTTTAAATTAAATCCCCATGCAGTTCCCCCTTAAGATATTGTAGAACCTTGAAGACTTTTGAAGCAACACCTTAAAGATGACATTATGAAAGATGTTGCATCAGCCAATCAAACAAACAAACAAACAAACCAATCATCAGAAATGTAATTTCGTATATTTCATTATGACAGAAAGGTACATATTTATTTACATTCCCTGGTAGATTCTGACATGTTATGATTCTGTAGCGATATATTTTCACACCCTGACAATTCGTTGTATTCCAACTGATTTGTTTCTGAAGCCTATACACAGCACAGGAATGCAATTACACTAATGTTTGGTGTAGTACACTTACGCTGAGGTCTAAATTATCACTGCAGTGCTCTGAGTCACTGGCAGAAACACAAAAACTGACTAGCGGGCCTCATACATTTCCCAATCAGCCATAAAACCCTTCACTCCTTTTAATTGCAATGCTGATTTGAGGTGCCTGGGTGTAATTCATCCTTTGTCAAAACTTTTTTTTCCTGCGCTGTAGTACTCTAACCGCAGTGCTCCCATGCAGGCCGAGTTAACAGTGTTGAGGAGCTGAATAAATCATGGTGTTTCTGGTTTGTAAAAAGGCCTACATGAGCTCTTAAGTTAGTGACGTCCTTTGAACTAATCCTCACAGACCGACGAGTGATTATTTATTCATCCGCTCTCTTCTGAACGCCGCCCTCATTATCGTCGCCGCATCACTCCATCCTGTGAGTTTCAGGCAACGGTACCTTCATTGCCTCTCTCCAATCTACATTCTCTCTCTCTCTCTCGGGCCTCAAAGCCTTGTCAGATTAGGAGAATCCTCGGATGACACATTTGAGGATCAAACAATTGCTCCAAAATCCAAATTATGAGGCTGCATTAATAATGCAGGTCCTTACCCTGAATATTATAATGCACACCAGTATGATAGGCTTCTGAGAGGTGTTTTTGTGGCAGCTAATGGTGGCTGTGATAGCAGCGTGTGTGCAATGCATAATTATTAATCTGAGCCAAACTCCACAAAGGGTTTTTCTAGTTTAACGGAGCAAGGGGCAAAATCATCTGACCATGAACTGACCACTTCTACCATAGGATTACTCATTAATTCAGCATAGAGTGTTGACGGCATGTTTTGTCATGAATAAAACATTGCCTGTGAAAAGAAAAACACAAAGAATAACGTGGAAACTCTCGCCAAGAGAGTGAGCTCAGGACGTCTCCTCTGCTGTGCTTTCATAAGAGAAAATGCAGAACAGATAAGAGGCCGACCAGCCAGCGTTGCCGATGATTGAGCGAGATCTCTATTTAGAAAAGAGAGAGAGAGATAACATCACAGCTTCTTGGAAGACGGCTTCACTTCTGGGAAGAGGGAAAGTAAATAATGTGAAGTTTAATAGAATACTTATCTGCTCTTCTTTTTTCTCTTGTTTACTGTGCGTGAGAGGTTGGAATAAATTTGGCCAGTTTGATCAGCAGAGCTTTATTTAATTTTAACAGATTCTAAGAAATGAAAAAACTTGCATCCAGAGTCACAGCAGACGGCAGTAATGAACAGCATGGCTACACGTAGGCAATCAGAACCACAGGATGTATTATCAAATCTTTATCAAATTGCATTTTCACACTTATGCAATGGCCATGTATAATCTGAACCACAGCCGTAGACTTGAGGGGGACAAAGGGGGCACATCTCCTTCAGTGTTTGGAGGGGGTGATTGTCACCTTCACCCCACCCTCACTCACTCCAGTGACTGGGTCACCCTTCAGGTGCAGGGAGTTTTTACTGAACTGAAAACTCCATTCGCTGCTGTCACTTGACCATTTAAAACATTTAATCTCTACCTGCTTCCACTGTTTTAGCTGATCTTAGTTTGTTCTTATTTGTTTGTTATTATTATTATTATTATTATTAGTAGTAGTAGTAGTAGTAGTAGTAGCAGTAGTAGTAGTAGTAGTAGCAGTAGTAGTAATAGCAGTAATAGTAGTAATAGTAGTAGTACTAGTAGTAGTAGTAGTACTGGTAATAGTGGTAGTAACAGTGATAGTTCTAGTAGTAGTAGTAGTAGTACTTATAGTGGTAGCAGTAGTAGTAGTAGTAGTAGCAGTAGTAGTAGTAGTAGTAGTAGTAGTAGTAGTAGTAGTGGTGGTGGTGGTAGTTATAGTGTTAGTAGTGGTAGTAGTGGTGGTGGTAGTAGTAGTAGTAGTGGTGGTAGTGGTAGTAGTAGTAGTAGTAGTATTTTCACCATTTTTACCATTATTTTCAGCATTTTATTAGTTTTCCTTAAATATTTTACCAATTTTAAATTTGGTAATTCATACCAGTTTACATTTTATTTTACATTTCATTTTATTTTTTTACGTTTCCTAGTGTTTATTTTTTGCACTTGTTTCTTACTAGTTTACATTGACTTTAAAATTTTTCCTGGTCTGACATGTTTTGTGTTTTACCTTTTTGTGTTAACTTCCATTATTCTTTTCAATCCTTTGTTCTGTCACGCATCACCCTTAACATACTTTGAGTTTAGATACAGGTTGATTGATTGCGTAAAAAGTAGTGAAGAAAAGTCTAATATTAAAACTTTTGAGCATCCAAGGCAAAGAGTGAGTCTAAGCAGGTGTTTTAACAGCATGAAATCAGTCAGATACTTTTCAAAATATGTAGTAGAGTATGCTGTACAGCATTTGCCTACTGTATGAGTTTCAATTGTTTCATTTGTTTAATTAAATTGTTAATTAATTAATTGTTACGTTTATATAGGTTGTAGACATCAGTTGTTTTCATTTGATACTTGCATCAATCATTTACCCATGAAATCCCATAAGGAGGAACAGTTTGTTGTTTAGAAGGATAGTACAATGATATTAAAGTTCATACAATGATATCTATGTATGGCAACACTCTTGTATTATGATATTTCTTTTGACGAGGAGATTAATAGTTCAGTTTGTTTAGGTAAGAACATTTTGCATATCAAATAACTGTTTAATGGCACATTCCTAAAGTAACATAATATGTAACACTAATAATTTGTATAAATCACTTATTGTGGGTCAGGTTGTAGGAACACTGTGTTCCTTACAAAGTTGAAATGAAACCTATGCCACTGATCTAAACCCACAGCCAAAAATACATTTCATTTTGTGCATTGTAGAGAAACTTCTCAGGGAAGTGGAACCTGATGGTTCCTTCAGACCGAGGCAATTGGGAAGATGTTGATTTCTTCCCTCAAAACGGAAGCCCTAGGCCAGTTCTGGGGGTTTTCTTTCTTCCAGGCAAGGTAGATTTATATGCTGTCTGGAAACTGAGACCATGTGAAAGTAGCTCGTCTATGACCTTGCAAAAAAAATTTACTTCCTTCCCTGCGCATCATATATAAAGTTCTCCAAAAAACAAATTGAATTGCATTTATTTTACAACAGAAAATGAGGGAGCGGCTGATGAAGTTGACACTAAATGCTCCACATTTAATTTTACTGCTAATGGCCTCCTCTCTCTTTATTGAGCTGGCTGGGCCAGATGCAGACTCCCACTATTTTACTGCGCAATCTTGCATTTGTCCCTTCTGTTCCTGCAAGGCAAAACAAAGCATTTAGATAATTGGATCAAACCTGGCTGAAAGCAGACACGTCGACCACATGCTCCAATCTAACATGTGCTCCTGTTTATGAGTCTGAAAGCCCATTTTTGGAGATGTCTCTGTTTTTATTCTTAATTATTTGTGAGTGGTGAAGCATGAATATTGCTGCATTCTGACGTAAAATGGAGAATTTCGGAGCCGTTTAATCATTTCCTGGTAGATTAATGAATTGAATGAATAGATGAATCAAAAGACAATAAAGGGTATTTTGAAAGTTGTTAAAATGTACTCATTTTAACATTTTACTAATCTTGAGATAAAAGTCAATGTCTGTTTTATGTCTCTGTCCCATTACGCTTAAGTGTTAACTATATCCGATGCTTTTAAATGCATGTGCAGGGTCAGACCAGTCCATTTATGAGGCCTAATCAAGTGAGAAAGCTTGAGGCTTGCAGCAAAACTCTGACAGCAGTGCACAGAGATAGTAGAGAGAGCAAGTGGCACACAATCAGTCCAGGCACGTTCTGTGGCAATTACAGTAATCCATGCAGCTTTGGAACACATCATAACACACCCTTCTTGGCCTGAGGACACCAGCCATCGCTATTGTATTAGCTCCCCTCGTTCAGAAAGAACACATCTTGGAATGAAATTGTGATCATATTACATTTCTGTGTTTGGCAGAGGCCTCAAGTCTCACTCCATGGCCCGGGTGTTTCATAAATCACCCTGCGTTTAATTGTGGGAGGCACTGGCTCATGAGCTGACTGAGATCTAGTGTAGCCTGAGCTGTCTTTCCAATGCGCGCTGGCGTTTTTATGCAGCCTAATAATGGAAAATAGGCGGCGAATGGGGGGAGTGTATTGGGAAGGCCCTAACGAGGCCTGGCAGTGGCATTGACAGGTCCGACCGCAATCATTCTTCAGGCGCTGGGAAGCTTTTAATGTGTTTAGCACACCTCCCGGCTGCACGGCACCACACACGGTGCCTCATATTAAAACTGATTGCACCGCCAGAGGGAACAAATGCATAAATCACATTTTCATCGGACGACGTTCGAGTGAAAGAGAAATGACCATAGCCCACCGCACGGCACAAATATGCAGGCAGTTATTCTGATGGTCTTCTTTGCAAGTGTGCATGGTTTGAAAAGAGCAGCTCACGCAAAACGCTTATTCGCTCTGGCTGTCGTCAGAAGTTAAGCCGTTAGTCCACCGTGCACACAAAGAATGAGAAACATCTCTTTGAAAATCTGCACATGGCGGTAGCAGAGTCAAATCCCTGTGATTACTGCCGTATCCATTACGTGCTCCTTCTTGAAAGAGTAGCTTAGGGTGGGGTCTTTGTTGTGATGACAAAGGATAGCCCAAATCTCAAAGCAAGCATTGCGGTTGAGGAGCAGCAGACAAGCATCTGATTGCCTGAAATGGAGGTAGTTTCCCCTGACACCCTTGATGGAAACCGCAAGAGCGAAACCTTAAGATCTGCTGGTAATTAGAAGCACATCTCTAATCAGCCAGCGAGCCTCCGTTGGTCAAAATGACAGCTTGGATGTATGGAGCGCACACCGAGCCTTTCAAGATACACTGATGTGTTTACTTGATCTCTAAAAAAGACATCTGTTGCAGCAAGTGTAGATGAAACCCAAGCGAGACCGCAAAACTGGTAACAGAAAGCAGAGCCAAGGATATTTCACTGTCAAATGATAAAGAGAGAAGGAGAAAAAAAACACATCCCATTCTGGGAGGAGGAAAACCAGATCCATCATTTGAGGAGGAAGGTTTTCGCAACGTGAGTGTGTATATATATAGAAATCAGCAGTGATTCCCTAACATGTTCCACATGGCTAACATCTGGTCTGCCTCTGCTCTGGGCATATACTTGGCCCAGCGGTCAGCCTGGGACAGGCCCATAGTGGGCCGGTGTCTCCTCCCTCAGCCCGCAGTCCTGGGGCAAGCACCTCTGGAAGTCCTCAGACCCTGAGGGTTTGTTTAATTTCTCATTTGCTGTTAATCTATCATCTCCTCTAAGCCTGCCTGCCTGCCTGCTGGCTGCGGTGTGTGTGCCAAACCCGGGTACAGTGGAGCATGAACTCTGCAAGAGTGTGAATGTGTGTCTCTGTTTGAGCCAGAGAAAACAAACACTCTGCCTGGAAGCATGTGTGCGAGATCTGGGCAGCACTAGACTGATCTCATCCCGGAGAAGAAGATACATACCAACTCATATGTTAGCTAGAGAGACATTATCATTAGAAAAAAGTAGGAAAAAACTGACCAGCAAAGATACAAATTGCAATTTCACATAATAGCTTTGCTGCAGATGAAAGGGGGTACGCTCTTCAAAATGAAGGGTCTTTGGAACAAACGTAGAAGAACCATTTTTGAATGCCAAAACAACTTTTCAATGGCTGATTCTTTAAAGAACCATTTTTGTAAATGGGATTGAGAGTGGTCATGCAGGTTTGTCCTCTATGACATCTGAAGGACATGGCTCTTTCTTTCCGCGGGGCCAGTCGGGTGCTTATTCAGTCTTTTGGCATCTCATGGCTTGACAACTGCAACTTGGTCCTAGTTGGTCTTCCTATGCACACCATCAGGTTTTTGCAATCCATCCCAAATGCAGCAGATCTTCACACATGTCACTCGGCTGTGGTGTTACCTTCACTGGCTTCCGGCAGCATCTTGTAGATTTAAACCCTGAAGCTTGATAATAAGGCCTGCCCTTTCTTAACTCATGGCAAATGTTAAAATTGGACCTGTCCCTAAAGCCCTTCTAGCTTTAAGAACAGCTCAGCTTGACCCACCATCCTTCAAGATGCATAGCACACAAATATCAAGACTTTTCTTTGTTCTGGCAAACTTCTACTGGATGTCAAAAGAGTTGTGTTTCTCACTGTCTTTCAGTGCCAACTGATAACCTATAAACTAGTCTTGCTCTTATTAAAATATATTGTAATAAAACATGTGTAAGGCCATATTACTGTACACTGTCTTTCTTAGAGGTCTGCTACCTGACCTAAGACCAATAGGAGGGCCCAACAAAATACCAGGTTTCGAGTCGGGTTCAATCTAATTTTTCACTTACATCACACTTGGGTTGGGCTTTCATTTGTTTACTAATTATATTTTAATATGAGAAAGATTTATTTTTAATTAAGGAAATATGTAAATATATAAGTAAATTTTGTGGACTCTTGTGATGTTGTAGTCAAGACCGCTAGAGCTGAGTCTGAGTCAAGATTGAGACCAGATTAACATGTTTTTTAAAATAAAAAAATGTTGTAGTCAAACTTTGCAGATGACACAGAGACCGTTTATGGTCTTGAGACCAAGACCGGATTCAAGTACTACAACACTACAGTCCTCGGCTCACTCACACTCTCTGTCCTTCCAGTAACATTATAGTCTATAGCAGCATTCGGAAAAGTTCGAAGTTTAAAGAATGAGGCAACGTACCCCTGAATAAAATTAGGCATGAAATTCATCAGCAGGAATTTTTTTTACTTTAGGAACAGCAGGGCTAACAGTTAATCAGAGGAGGATGGATGCTGTGCTCAGCCAGGCACGATCAGCAATTCTACAAAAACATATTGATAATAAATAACAATAGAAAATACCAGTTTGTCCCAGCGTGTCATGTCAAGCGCTCAGTAACAAAATGAAGCACTGTAAAATCGTGGCCCTGGATAACAGTGTTGGCTAAATACTGTAAATGTAAACATGCAAAACCTTTTTAAAATTTAAAGAACCTCCGCATAATTTAAAATTTCTATTCTAGCCAGCATTCCAGTCAGACATTTAGAGATTTAACTTTTTGTCCCCTTTAATTCATTAAAATCTGACCTGAGAGCAGTTGGGATGCACACATGTCCAGTTTGATCAAAGTAAAATGGATGTGAAATGGGAGCTTTCTGTGCCCTGCTGTGTTTTCTATCACTGTATAAAAGAAGCTCCATGCTGCCTTTATTCTCAGGTGCACTGCGATAGTTTCACACTTTCAGAACTGAACTTAGATCATTTGAGGTCTATTTTTCATTTACTTTGTCAGAGTGAAATGAAATTGTGAAATGTATGAATTCCTGTGATTGTTTGCTCAAATTGGTAGTTTGTGAATCAGTATTAAAAAATTGTGACAACAGTGATGTGTCATGGTTTTGATAGAGAAGAGAAGAAAAATGTGCTAGGTATTAAAGAACCACTGAGGAACCTTTCTTTTTAGAGTATAGTGAGAGAACTGAATAGAGGTGTAATCATTGGGCTTTGAGGTACGACACAGTGTCACTGGCTATGGCTAAGATTTAGATTTATAAACCTAAAGTCCTGTTTGTCCTTTTCATCTCATCGGGGACTGCACTGAGGTTCACATGCAGCCTTTTCAAACATTAACATATTAAAGTAACAGTCATGGGGGAGAATGCTTGGGAAACAGATGGCCGTGTTTTTAAGCACACGATATTATGCAAACCAGGCCCGGAGGCTAGCCCTCCTTTCTCTCTCTTTAATTGGCAAAGGAGCAAGAGGTGCCAGACGTTGCAGGTGGCGAGGTAGCACTCTCTCTTGTCACAGCCAAAGAGAGTTTCAGAATTTATACATTTATTTATTTCCTCTGTCTTTAGCCCGCAGGACGCCTAGCTGAGGTTTCTGCACAGAGAGGCCTGAGGTCAGCTTAGTATATTTAAGGAACAGGGGAACAACATGACCTACAATTATAAACATACTACTGATTTGATATAATTAACTAAGAACTGTTAGTCTGGTTCAAAGCAAAATCTGGGAAATGCAGTACTTGACGAGTTAGCTAATGCTAATTAAAAAGATGACGTGCAAAAGTGCACCTGTGTTTACTGTCATTCAGAAAAGAAAGTAAATATTTATTTTTAATGTAAAATGGAACAAAATAGCTTTTGGAAATAACAGAATTTCAGTGTTGTGCCAAAACGCAGTTCTTTAAGAATTAAGAATTAAGACTGCCCTTAATTTATTTAATTTCCAGCCAAAATAGACAGTGAGTTATTCATTTTTCAGGGGATGTTTATGAGGCGATTATACACAGGAAAATCTAGTTGCATAAAGAAGGAAGAAAGTTGAAGGATAATAATTGAAAAACAAGAAATTCCATGAAGTGGAATTCAAAAATTGATTAAAAGTTACATACATTATGTTATGTAAGCAGATGCTAGGTCATTTAGAGCCTTAAGAGAAGAGAAGAGAAGAGAAGAGAAGAGAAGAGAAGAGAAGAGAAGAGAAGAGAAGAGAAGAGAAGAGAAGAGA